>JANJGN010000879.1:0-249296 GCA_026770705.1 Isurus oxyrinchus | reverse complement strand
TGTTGTTGTTTTTCAATGTTGAGGTTGTTGTTGAATTTGTTGGTGTTTTTCAATGTTGAGGTTGTTGTTGAATTTGTTGGTGTTTTTCAATGTTGAGGTTGTTGTTGCTTTTCAATGTTGAAGTTGTTGTTGAGATTGTTGGTGTTTTTCAATGCTGAGGTTGTTGTTGAATTTGTTGGTGTTTTTCAATGTTGAGGTTGTTGTTGAATCTGTTGGTGTTTTTCAATGTTGAGGTTGTCGTTGTTTTTAAATGTTGAGGTTGTTTTTGAATTTGTTGGTGTTTTTTCAATTTTGAGGTTGTTGGTGATTTTCAATGTTGAGGTTGTTGTTGAATTTGATGGTGTTTTTCAATGTCGAGGTTTTGTTGAATTTGTTGGTGTTTTTCAATGTTGAAGTTGTTGTCGAATTTGTTGGTGTTTTTCAATTTCGAGGTTGTTGTTGAATTTGTTGGGTGTTTTTCAATGTTGAAGTTTTTGTTGAATTTGTTGGTGTTTTTTAATGTTGAGGTTGTTGTTGTTTTTCAATGTTGAGGTTGTTGTTGAATTTGTTGGTGTTTTTCAATGTTGAGGTTGTTGTTGTTTTTCAATGCTGAGGTTGTTGTTGAATTTGTTGGTGTTTTTCAATGTTGAGGTTGTGTTGAATTTGTTGGTGTTTTTCATGTTGAGGTTTTTGTTGTTTTTCAATGTTGAGGTTGTTGTTGAATTTGTTGGTATTTTTCAATGTTGAGGTTGTTGTTGTTTTTCAATGTTGAGGTTGTTGTTGAATTTGTTGGTGTTTTTCAATGTTGAAGTCGTTGTTGAATTTCTTGGTGTTTTTCAATGTTGAGGTTGTTGTTGTTTTTCAATGTTGAGGTTGTTGTTGAATTTGTTGGTGTTTTCAATGTTGAGGTTTTTGTTGAATTTGTTGGTGTTTTTCAATGTTGAGGTTGTTGTTGAATTTGATGGTGTTTTTCAATGTCGAGGTTGTTGCTGAATTTGTTGGTGTTTTTCAATGTTGAAGTTGTTGTTGAATTTGTTGGTGTTTTTCAATGTTGAGGTTGTTGCTGTTTTTCAATGTTGAGGTTGTTGTTGAATTTGTTGGTGTTTTTCAATGTTGAGATTGTTGTTGTTTTTCAATGTTGAGGTTGTTGTTGAAATTGTTGGTGTTTTTAAATGTTGAGGTTGTTGTTGAATTTGTTGGTGTTTTTCAATGTTGAGGTTGTTGTTGTTTTTCAATGTTGAGGTTGTTGTTGAATTTGTTGGTTTTTTTCAATGTTTAGGTTGTTGTTGTTTTTCAATGTTGAGGTTGTTGTTGAATTTGTTGGCGTTTTTCAATTTCGAGGTTGTTGTTGAATTTGTTGGTGTTTTTCAATGTTGAAGTTGTTGTTGAATTTGCTGGTGTTTTTCAATGCTGAGGTTGTTGTTGTTTTTCAATGTTAGGTTGTTGTTGAATTTGTTGGTCTTTTTCAATGTTGAGGTTGTTGTTGTTTTTCAATGCTGAGGTTGTTGTCTGAATTTGTTGGTGTTTTTCAATGTTGAGGTTGTTGTTGAATTTGTTGGTGTTTTTCAATGTTGAGGTTGTTGTTGTTTTTAAATGTTGAGGTTGTTGTTGAATTTGTTGGTGTTTTTTCAATTTTGAGGTTGTTGGTGATTTTCAATGTTGAGGTTGTTGTTGAATTTGATGGTGTTTTTCAAAGTCGAGGTTTTTGTTGAATTTGTTGATGTTTTTCAATGTTGTAGTTGTTGTTGAATTTGTTGGTGTTTTTCAATGTTGAGGTTGTTGCTGTTTTTCAATGTTGAGGTTGTTGTTGAATTTGTTGGTGTTTTTCAATGTTGAGGTTGTTGTTGAATTTGTTGGTGTTTTTAAATGTTGAGGTTGTTGTTGAATTTGTTGGTGTTTTTCAATGTTGAGGTTGTTGTTGTTTTTCAATGTTGAGGTTGTTGTTGAATTTGTTGGTGTTTTTCAATGTTTAGGTTGTTGTTGTTTTTCAATGTTGAGGTTGTTGTTGAATTTGTTGGCGTTTTTCAATTTCGAGGTTGTTGGTGAATTTGTTGGTGTTTTTCAATGTTGAAGTTGTTGTTGAATTTGTTGGTGTTTTTCAATGTTGAGGTTGTTGTTGTTTTTCAATGCTGAGGTTGTTGTTGAATTTGTTGGTGTTTTTCAATGTTGAGGTTGTTGTTGAATTTGTTGGTGTTTTTCAATGTTGAGGTTGTTGTTGTTTTTCAATGTTGAGGTTGTTGTTGAATTTGTTGGTGTTTTTCAATGTTGAGGTTGTTGTTGTTTTTCAATGTTGAGGTTGTTGTTCAATTTGTTGGTGTTATTCAATGTTGAAGTTGTTGTTGTTTTTCAATGTTGAGGTTGTTGTTGAATTTGTTGGTGTTTTTCAATTTCGAGGTTGTTGTTGAATTTGTTGGTGTTTTTCAATGTTGAAGTTGTTGTTGAATTTGCTGGTGTTTTTCAATGTTGAGGTTGTTGTTGTTTTTCAATGTTGAGGTTGTTGTTGAATTTGTTGGTGTTTTTCAATGTTGAGGTTGTTGTTGTTTTTCAATGTTGAGGTTGTTGTTGAATTTGTTGGTGTTTTTCAATGTTGAGGTTGTTGTTGAATTTGTTGGTGTTTTTCAATGTTGAGGTTGTTGTTGTTTTTAAATGTTGAGGTTGTTGTTGAATTTGTTGGTGTTTTTTCAATTTTGAGGTTGTTGGTGATTTTCAATGTTGAGGTTGTTGTTGAATTTGATGGTGTTTTTCAAAGTCGAGGTTTTTGTTGAATTTGTTGATGTTTTTCAATGTTGTAGTTGTTGTTGAATTTGTTGGTGTTTTTCAATGTTGAGGTTGTTGCTGTTTTTCAATGTTGAGGTTGTTGTTGAATTTGTTGGTGTTTTTCAATGTTGAGGTTGTTGTTGAATTTGTTGGTGTTTTTAAATGTTGAGGTTGTTGTTGAATTTGTTGGTGTTTTTCAATGTTGAGGTTGTTGTTGTTTTTCAATGTTGAGGTTGTTGTTGAATTTGTTGGTGTTTTTCAATGTTTAGGTTGTTGTTGTTTTTCAATGTTGAGGTTGTTGTTGAATTTGTTGGCGTTTTTCAATTTCGAGGTTGTTGGTGAATTTGTTGGTGTTTTTCAATGTTGAAGTTGTTGTTGAATTTGTTGGTGTTTTTCAATGTTGAGGTTGTTGTTGTTTTTCAATGCTGAGGTTGTTGTTGAATTTGTTGGTGTTTTTCAATGTTGAGGTTGTTGTTGAATTTGTTGGTGTTTTTCAATGTTGAGGTTGTTGTTGTTTTTCAATGTTGAGGTTGTTGTTGAATTTGTTGGTGTTTTTCAATGTTGAGGTTGTTGTTGTTTTTCAATGTTGAGGTTGTTGTTCAATTTGTTGGTGTTATTCAATGTTGAAGTTGTTGTTGTTTTTCAATGTTGAGGTTGTTGTTGAATTTGTTGGTGTTTTTCAATTTCGAGGTTGTTGTTGAATTTGTTGGTGTTTTTCAATGTTGAAGTTGTTGTTGAATTTGCTGGTGTTTTTCAATGTTGAGGTTGTTGTTGTTTTTCAATGTTGAGGTTGTTGTTGAATTTGTTGGTGTTTTTCAATGTTGAGGTTGTTGTTGTTTTTCAATGTTGAGGTTGTTGTTGAATTTGTTGGTCTTTTTCAATGTTGAGGTTGTTGTTGTTTTTCAATGCTGAGGTTGTTGTTGAATTTGTTGGTGTTTTTCAATGTTGAGGTTGTTGTTGAATTTGTTGGTGTTTTTCAATGTTGAGGTTGTTGTTGTTTTTAAATGTTGAGGTTGTTGTTGAATTTGTTGGCGTTTTTCAATTTCGAGGTTGTTGTTGAATTTGTTGGTGTTTTTCAATGTTGAAGTTGTTGTTGAATTTGCTGGTGTTTTTCAATGCTGAGGTTGTTGTTGTTTTTCAATGTTGAGGTTGTTGTTGAATTTGTTGGTGTTTTTCAATGTTGAGGTTGTTGTTGAATTTGTTGGTGTTTTTCAATGTTGAGGTTGTCGTTGTTTTTAAATGTTGAGGTTGTTTTTGAATTTGTTGGTGTTTTTTCAATTTTGAGGTTGTTGGTGATTTTCAATGTTGAGGTTGTTGTTGAATTTGATGGTGTTTTTCAATGTCGAGGTTTTGTTGAATTTGTTGGTGTTTTTCAATGTTGAAGTTGTTGTCGAATTTGTTGGTGTTTTTCAATTTCGAGGATGTTGTTGTTTTTCAATGTTGAGGTTGTTGTTGAATTTGTTGGTGTTTTTCCATGATGAGGTTGTTTTTGTTTTTCAAAGTTGAGGTTGTTGTTGAATTTGTTGGCGTTTTTCAATTTCGAGGTTGTTGGTGAATTTGTTGGTGTTTCTCAATGTTGAAGTTGTTGTTGAATTTGTTGGTGTTTTTCAATGTTGAGGTTGTTGTTGTTTTTCAATGCTGAGGTTGTTGTTGAATTTGTTGGTGTTTTTCAATGTTGAGGTTGTTGTTGAATTTGTTGGTGTTTTTCCTTGTTGAGGTTGTTGTTGTTTTTCAATGTTGAGGTTGTTGTTGAATTTGTTGGTGTTTTTCAATGTTGATGTTGTTGTTGTTTTTCAATGTTGAGGTTGTTGTTGAATTTGTTGGTGTTATTCAATGTTGAGGTTGTTGTTGTTTTTTAATGTTGAGCTTGTTGTTGAATTTGTTGGTGTTTTTCAATTTCGCGGTTGTTGTTGAATTTGTTGGTGTTTTTCAATGTTGAAGTTGTTGTTGAATTTGCTGGTGTTTTTCAATGTTGAGGTTGTTGTTGTTTTTCAATGTTGAGGTTGTTGTTGAATTTGTTGGTGTTTTTCAATGTTGAGGTTGTTGTTGTTTTTCAATGCTGAGGTTGTTGTTGAATTTGTTGGTGTTTTTCAATGTTGAGGTTGTTGTTGAATTTGTTGGTGTTTTTCAATGTTGAGGTTGTTGTTGTTTTTCAATGTTGAGGTTGTTGTTGAATTTGTTGGTGTTTTTCAATGTTGAGGTTGTTGTTGTTTTTCAATGTTGAGGTTGTTGTTGAATTTGTTGGTGTTTTTCAATGTTGAGGTTGTTGTTGAATTTGTTGGTGTTTTTCAATGTTGAGGTTGCTGTTCTTTTTCAATGTTGAGGTTATTGTTGAATTTGTCGGTGTTTTTCAATGTTGTGGTTGTTGTTGTTTTTCGATGTTGAGGTTGTTGTTGAATTTGTTGGTGTTTTTCAATGTTGAGTTTGTTGTTGTTTTTCAATGTTGAGGTTGTTGTTGAATTTGTTGGTGTTTTTCAATGTTGAGGTTGTTGTTGTTTTTCAATGTTGAGGTTGTTGTTGAATTTGTTGGTGTTTTTCAATGTTGAGGTTGTTGTTGAATTTGTTGGTGTTTTTCAATGTTGAGGTTGTTGTTGTTTTTCAATGTTGAGGTTGTTGAATTTGTTGGTGTTTTTCAATCTTGAGTTTGTTGTTGAATTTGTTGGTGTTTTTAAAAGTTGAGGTTGTTGTTGAATTTGTTGATGTTTTTCAATGTTGAGGTTGTTGTTGTTTTTCAATGTTGAGGTTGTTGTTGAGTTTGTTGGTGTTTTTCAATGTTGAGGTTGTTGTTGAATTTGTTGGTGTTTTTCAATGTTGAGGTTGTTGTTGAATTTGTTGGTGTTTTTCAATGTTGAGGTTGTTGTTGTTTTTAAATGTTGAGGTTGTTGTTGAATTTGTTGGTGTTTTTTCAATTTTGAGGCTCTTGGTGTTTTTCAATGTTGAGGTTGTTGTTGAATTTGATGGTGTTTTTCAATGTTGAGGTTGTTGTTGAATTTGTTGGTGTTTTTCAATGTTGAGGTTGTTGTTGAAGTTGTTGGTGTTTTTCAATGTTGAGGTTGTTGTTTTTTTTCAATGTTGAGGTTGTTGTTGAGTTTGTTGGTGTTTTTAAATGTTGAGGATGTTGTTGAAATTGTTGGTGTTTTTCAATGTTGAGGTTGTTGTTGAATTTGTTGGTGTTTTTCAATGTTTAGGTTGTTGTTGTTTTTCAATGTTGAGGTTGTTGTTGAATTTGTTGGCGTTTTTCAATTTCGAGGTTGTTGGTGAATTTTTTGGTGTTTTTCAATGTTGAGGTTGTTGTTGAATTTGTTGGTGTTTTTCAATGTTGAGGTTGTTGTTGTTTTTCAATGTTGAGGTTGTTGTTGAATTTGTTGGTGTTTTTCAATGTTGAGGTTGTTGTTGTTTTTCAATGCTGAGGTTGCTGTTGAATTTGTTGGTGTTTTTTCAATTTTGAGGTTGTTGGTGATTTTCAATGTTGAGGTTGTTGTTGAATTTGATGGTGTTTTTCAATGTCGAGGTTTTTGTTGAATTTGTTGGTGTTTTTCAATGTTGAAGTTGTTGTTGAATTTGTTGGTGTTTTTCAATTTCGAGGTTTTTGTTGAATTTGTTGGTGTTTTTCAATGTTGAAGTTTTTGTTGAATTTGTTGGTGTTTTTCAATGTTGAGGTTGTTGTTGTTTTTCAATGTTGAGGTTGTTGTTGAATTTGTTGGTGTTTTTTTCAATGTTGAGGTTGTTGTTGTTTTTCAATGCTGAGGTTGTTGTTGAATTTGTTGGTGTTTTTCAATGTTGAGGTTGTGTTGAATTTGTTGGTGTTTTTCAATGTTTAGGTTGTTGTTGTTTTTCAATGTTGAGGTTGTTGTTGAATTTGTTGGCGTTTTTCAATTTCGAGGTTGTTGGTGAATTTTTTGGTGTTTTTCAATGTTGAGGTTGTTGTTGAATTTGTTGGTGTTTTTCAATGTTGAAGTTGTTGTTGAATTTGCTGGTGTTTTTCAATGTTGAGGTTGTTGTTGTTTTTCAATGTTGAGGTTGTTGTTGAATTTGTTGGTGTTTTTCAATGTTGAGGTTGTTGTTGTTTTTCAATGCTGAGGTTGTTGTTGAAATTGTTGGTGTTTTTTCAATTTCGAGGTTGTTGGTGATTTTCAATGTTCAGGTTGTTGTTGAATTTGATGGAGTTTTTCAATGTCGAGGTTTTTGTTGAATTTGTTGGTGTTTTTCAATGTTGAAGTTGTTGTTGAATTTGTTGGTGTTTTTCAATTTCGAGGTTGTTGTTGAATTTGTTGGTGTTTTTCAATGTTGAAGTTTTTGATGAATTTGTTGGTGTTTTTCAATTTTGAGGTTGTTGTTGTTTTTCAATGTTGAGGTTGTTGTTGAATTTGTTGGTGTTTTTCAATGTTGAGGTTGTTGTTGTTTTTCAATGCTGAGGTTGTTGTTGAATTTGTTGGTGTTTTTCAATGTTGAGGTTGTTGTTGTTTTTCAATGTTGATGTTGTTGAATTTGTTGGTGTTTTCCAATCTTGAGTCTGTTGTTGAATTTGTTGGTGTTTTTCAATGTTGAGGTTGTTGTTGAATTTGTTGGTGTTTTTCAATGTTGAGGTTGTTGTTGCTTTTCAATGTTGAAGTTGTTGTTGAGATTGTTGGTGTTTTTCAATGCTGAGGTTGTTGTTGAATTTGTTGGTGTTTTTCAATGTTGAGGTTGTTGTTGAATTTGTTGGTGTTTTTCAATGTTGAGGTTGTCGTTGTTTTTAAATGTTGAGGTTGTTTTTGAATTTGTTGGTGTTTTTTCAATTTTGAGGTTGTTGGTGATTTTCAATGTTGAGGTTGTTGTTGAATTTGATGGTGTTTTTCAATGTCGAGGTTTTGTTGAATTTGTTGGTGTTTTTCAATGTTGAAGTTGTTGTCGAATTTGTTGGTGTTTTTCAATTTCGAGGTTGTTGTTGAATTTGTTGGTGTTTTTCAATGTTGAAGTTTTTGTTGAATTTGTTGGTGTTTTTTAATGTTGAGGTTGTTGTTGTTTTTCAATGTTGAGGTTGTTGTTGAATTTGTTGGTGTTTTTCAATGTTGAGGTTGTTGTTGTTTTTCAATGCTGAGGTTGTTGTTGAATTTGTTGGTGTTTTTCAATGCTGAGGTTGTGTTGAATTTGTTGGTGTTTTTCAATGTTGAGGTTTTTGTTGTTTTTCAATGTTGAGGTTGTTGTTGAATTTGTTGGTGTTTTTCAATGTTGAGGTTGTTGTTGTTTTTCAATGTTGAGGTTGTTGTTGAATTTGTTGGTGTTTTTGAATGTTGAAGTCGTTGTTGAATTTCTTGGTGTTTTCAATGTTGAGGTTGTTGTTGTTTTTCAATGTTGAGGTTGTTGTTGAATTTGTTGGTGTTTTCAATGTTGAGGTTTTTGTTGAATTTGTTGGTGTTTTTCAATGTTGAGGTTGTTGTTGAATTTGATGGTGTTTTTCAATGTCGAGGTTGTTGCTGAATTTGTTGGTGTTTTTCAATGTTGAAGTTGTTGTTGAATTTGTTGGTGTTTTTCAATGTTGAGGTTGTTGCTGTTTTTCAATGTTGAGGTTGTTGTTGAATTTGTTGGTGTTTTTCAATGTTGAGATTGTTGTTGTTTTTCAATGTTGAGGTTGTTGTTGAAATTGTTGGTGTTTTTAAATGTTGAGGTTGTTGTTGAATTTGTTGGTGTTTTTCAATGTTGAGGTTGTTGTTGTTTTTCAATGTTGAGGTTGTTGTTGAATTTGTTGGTTTTTTTCAATGTTTAGGTTGTTGTTGTTTTTCAATGTTGAGGTTGTTGTTGAATTTGTTGGCGTTTTTCAATTTCGAGGTTGTTGTTGAATTTGTTGGTGTTTTTCAATGTTGAAGTTGTTGTTGAATTTGCTGGTGTTTTTCAATGCTGAGGTTGTTGTTGTTTTTCAATGTTGAGGTTGTTGTTGAATTTGTTGGTGTTTTTCAATGTTGAGGTTGTTGTTGAATTTGTTGGTGTTTTTCAATGTTGAGGTTGTTGTTGCTTTTCAATGTTGAAGTTGTTGTTGAGATTGTTGGTGTTTTTCAATGCTGAGGTTGTTGTTGAATTTGTTGGTGTTTTTCAATGTTGAGGTTGTTGTTGAATCTGTTGGTGTTTTTCAATGTTGAGGTTGTCGTTGTTTTTAAATGTTGAGGTTGTTTTTGAATTTGTTGGTGTTTTTTCAATTTTGAGGTTGTTGGTGATTTTCAATGTTGAGGTTGTTGTTGAATTTGATGGTGTTTTTCAATGTCGAGGTTTTGTTGAATTTGTTGGTGTTTTTCAATGTTGAAGTTGTTGTCGAATTTGTTGGTGTTTTTCAATTTCGAGGTTGTTGTTGAATTTGTTGGTGTTTTTCAATGTTGAAGTTTTTGTTGAATTTGTTGGTGTTTTTTAATGTTGAGGTTGTTGTTGTTTTTCAATGTTGAGGTTGTTGTTGAATTTGTTGGTGTTTTTCAATGTTGAGGTTGTTGTTGTTTTTCAATGCTGAGGTTGTTGTTGAATTTGTTGGTGTTTTTCAATGTTGAGGTTGTGTTGAATTTGTTGGTGTTTTTCAATGTTGAGGTTTTTGTTGTTTTTCAATGTTGAGGTTGTTGTTGAATTTGTTGGTGTTTTTCAATGTTGAGGTTGTTGTTGTTTTTCAATGTTGAGGTTGTTGTTGAATTTGTTGGTGTTTTTCAATGTTGAAGTCGTTGTTGAATTTCTTGGTGTTTTCAATGTTGAGGTTGTTGTTGTTTTTCAATGTTGAGGTTGTTGTTGAATTTGTTGGTGTTTTCAATGTTGAGGTTTTTGTTGAATTTGTTGGTGTTTTTCAATGTTGAGGTTGTTGTTGAATTTGATGGTGTTTTTCAATGTCGAGGTTGTTGCTGAATTTGTTGGTGTTTTTCAATGTTGAAGTTGTTGTTGAATTTGTTGGTGTTTTTCAATGTTGAGGTTGTTGCTGTTTTTCAATGTTGAGGTTGTTGTTGAATTTGTTGGTGTTTTTCAATGTTGAGATTGTTGTTGTTTTTCAATGTTGAGGTTGTTGTTGAAATTGTTGGTGTTTTTAAATGTTGAGGTTGTTGTTGAATTTGTTGGTGTTTTTCAATGTTGAGGTTGTTGTTGTTTTTCAATGTTGAGGTTGTTGTTGAATTTGTTGGTTTTTTTCAATGTTTAGGTTGTTGCTGTTTTTCAATGTTGAGGTTGTTGTTGAATTTGTTGGCGTTTTTCAATTTCGAGGTTGTTGTTGAATTTGTTGGTGTTTTTCAATGTTGAAGTTGTTGTTGAATTTGCTGGTGTTTTTCAATGCTGAGGTTGTTGTTGTTTTTCAATGTTGAGGTTGTTGTTGAATTTGTTGGTCTTTTTCAATGTTGAGGTTGTTGTTGTTTTTCAATGCTGAGGTTGTTGTTGAATTTGTTGGTGTTTTTCAATGTTGAGGTTGTTGTTGAATTTGTTGGTGTTTTTCAATGTTGAGGTTGTTGTTGTTTTTAAATGTTGAGGTTGTTGTTGAATTTGTTGGTGTTTTTTCAATTTTGAGGTTGTTGGTGATTTTCAATGTTGAGGTTGTTGTTGAATTTGATGGTGTTTTTCAAAGTCGAGGTTTTTGTTGAATTTGTTGATGTTTTTCAATGTTGTAGTTGTTGTTGAATTTGTTGGTGTTTTTCAATGTTGAGGTTGTTGCTGTTTTTCAATGTTGAGGTTGTTGTTGAATTTGTTGGTGTTTTTCAATGTTGAGGTTGTTGTTGAATTTGTTGGTGTTTTTAAATGTTGAGGTTGTTGTTGAATTTGTTGGTGTTTTTCAATGTTGAGGTTGTTGTTGTTTTTCAATGTTGAGGTTGTTGTTGAATTTGATGGTGTTTTTCAATGTCGAGGTTGTTGCTGAATTTGTTGGTGTTTTTCAATGTTGAAGTTGTTGTTGAATTTGTTGGTGTTTTTCAATGTTGAGGTTGTTGCTGTTTTTCAATGTTGAGGTTGTTGTTGAATTTGTTGGTGTTTTTCAATGTTGAGATTGTTGTTGTTTTTCAATGTTGAGGTTGTTGTTGAAATTGTTGGTGTTTTTAAATGTTGAGGTTGTTGTTGAATTTGTTGGTGTTTTTCAATGTTGAGGTTGTTGTTGTTTTTCAATGTTGAGGTTGTTGTTGAATTTGTTGGTTTTTTTCAATGTTTAGGTTGTTGTTGTTTTTCAATGTTGAGGTTGTTGTTGAATTTGTTGGCGTTTTTCAATTTCGAGGTTGTTGTTGAATTTGTTGGTGTTTTTCAATGTTGAAGTTGTTGTTGAATTTGCTGGTGTTTTTCAATGCTGAGGTTGTTGTTGTTTTGCAATGTTGAGGTTGTTGTTGAAATTGTTGGTGTTTTTCAATGTTGAGATTGTTGTTGTTTTTCAATGTTGAGGTTGTTGTTGAATTTGTTGGTGTTTTTAAATGTTGAGGATGTCGTTGAAATTGTTGGTGTTTTTCAATGTTGAGGTTGTTGTTGTTTTTCAATGTTGAGGTTGTTGTTGAATTTGTTGGTGTTTTTCAATGTTTAGGTTGTTGTTGTTTTTCAATGTTGAGGTTGTTGTTGAATTTTTTGGCGTTTTTCAATTTCGAGGTTGTTGGTGAATTTGTTGGTGTTTTTCAATGTTGAGGTTGTTGTTGAATTTGTTGGTGTTTTTCAATGTTGAGGTTGATGTTGTTTTTCAATGTTGAGGTTGTTGTTGAATTTGTTGGTGTTTTTCAATGTTGAGGTTGTTGTTGTTTTTCAATGTTGAGGTTGTTGTTGAAATTGTTGGTGTTTTTTCAATTTCGAGGTTGTTGGTGATTTTCAATGTTCAGGTTGTTGTTGAATTTGATGGTGTTTTTCAATGTCGAGGTTTTTGTTGAATTTGTTGGTGTTTTTCAATGTTGAAGTTGTTGTTGAATTTGTTGGTGTTTTTCAATTTCGAGGTTGTTGTTGAATTTGTTGGTGTTTTTCAATGTTGAAGTTTTTGTTGAATTTGTTGGTGTTTTTCAATTTTGAGGTTGTTGTTGTTTTTCAATGTTGAGGTTGTTGTTGAATTTGTTGGTGTTTTTCAATGTTGAGGTTGTTGTTGTTTTTCAATGCTGAGGTTGTTGTTGAATTTGTTGGTGTTTTTCAATGTTGAGGTTGTTGTTGTTTTTCAATGTTGATGTTGTTGAATTTGTTGGTGTTTTCCAATCTTGAGTCTGTTGTTGAATTTGTTGGTGTTTTTCAATGTTGAGGTTGTTGTTGAATTTGTTGGTGTTTTTCAATGTTGAGGTTGTTGTTGCTTTTCAATGTTGAAGTTGTTGTTGAGATTGTTGGTGTTTTTCAATGCTGAGGTTGTTGTTGAATTTGTTGGTGTTTTTCAATGTTGAGGTTGTTGTTGAATTTGTTGGTGTTTTTCAATGTTGAGGTTGTCGTTGTTTTTAAATGTTGAGGTTGTTTTTGAATTTGTTGGTGTTTTTTCAATTTTGAGGTTGTTGGTGATTTTCAATGTTGAGGTTGTTGTTGAATTTGATGGTGTTTTTCAATGTCGAGGTTTTGTTGAATTTGTTGGTGTTTTTCAATGTTGAAGTTGTTGTCGAATTTGTTGGTGTTTTTCAATTTCGAGGTTGTTGTTGAATTTGTTGGTGTTTTTCAATGTTGAAGTTTTTGTTGAATTTGTTGGTGTTTTTTAATGTTGAGGTTGTTGTTGTTTTTCAATGTTGAGGTTGTTGTTGAATTTGTTGGTGTTTTTCAATGTTGAGGTTGTTGTTGTTTTTCAATGCTGAGGTTGTTGTTGAATTTGTTGGTGTTTTTCAATGCTGAGGTTGTGTTGAATTTGTTGGTGTTTTTCAATGTTGAGGTTTTTGTTGTTTTTCAATGTTGAGGTTGTTGTTGAATTTGTTGGTGTTTTTCAATGTTGAGGTTGTTGTTGTTTTTCAATGTTGAGGTTGTTGTTGAATTTGTTGGTGTTTTTGAATGTTGAAGTCGTTGTTGAATTTCTTGGTGTTTTCAATGTTGAGGTTGTTGTTGTTTTTCAATGTTGAGGTTGTTGTTGAATTTGTTGGTGTTTTCAATGTTGAGGTTTTTGTTGAATTTGTTGGTGTTTTTCAATGTTGAGGTTGTTGTTGAATTTGATGGTGTTTTTCAATGTCGAGGTTGTTGCTGAATTTGTTGGTGTTTTTCAATGTTGAAGTTGTTGTTGAATTTGTTGGTGTTTTTCAATGTTGAGGTTGTTGCTGTTTTTCAATGTTGAGGTTGTTGTTGAATTTGTTGGTGTTTTTCAATGTTGAGATTGTTGTTGTTTTTCAATGTTGAGGTTGTTGTTGAAATTGTTGGTGTTTTTAAATGTTGAGGTTGTTGTTGAATTTGTTGGTGTTTTTCAATGTTGAGGTTGTTGTTGTTTTTCAATGTTGAGGTTGTTGTTGAATTTGTTGGTCTTTTTCAATGTTTAGGTTGTTGTTGTTTTTCAATGTTGAGGTTGTTGTTGAATTTGTTGGCGTTTTTCAATTTCGAGGTTGTTGTTGAATTTGTTGGTGTTTTTCAATGTTGAAGTTGTTGTTGAATTTGCTGGTGTTTTTCAATGCTGAGGTTGTTGTTGTTTTTCAATGTTGAGGTTGTTGTTGAATTTGTTGGTGTTTTTCAATGTTGAGGTTGTTGTTGAATTTGTTGGTGTTTTTCAATGTTGAGGTTGTTGTTGCTTTTCAATGTTGAAGTTGTTGTTGAGATTGTTGGTGTTTTTCAATGCTGAGGTTGTTGTTGAATTTGTTGGTGTTTTTCAATGTTGAGGTTGTTGTTGAATCTGTTGGTGTTTTTCAATGTTGAGGTTGTCGTTGTTTTTAAATGTTGAGGTTGTTTTTGAATTTGTTGGTGTTTTTTCAATTTTGAGGTTGTTGGTGATTTTCAATGTTGAGGTTGTTGTTGAATTTGATGGTGTTTTTCAATGTCGAGGTTTTGTTGAATTTGTTGGTGTTTTTCAATGTTGAAGTTGTTGTCGAATTTGTTGGTGTTTTTCAATTTCGAGGTTGTTGTTGAATTTGTTGGTGTTTTTCAATGTTGAAGTTTTTGTTGAATTTGTTGGTGTTTTTTAATGTTGAGGTTGTTGTTGTTTTTCAATGTTGAGGTTGTTGTTGAATTTGTTGGTGTTTTTCAATGTTGAGGTTGTTGTTGTTTTTCAATGCTGAGGTTGTTGTTGAATTTGTTGGTGTTTTTCAATGTTGAGGTTGTGTTGAATTTGTTGGTGTTTTTCAATGTTGAGGTTTTTGTTGTTTTTCAATGTTGAGGTTGTTGTTGAATTTGTTGGTGTTTTTCAATGTTGAGGTTGTTGTTGTTTTTCAATGTTGAGGTTGTTGTTGAATTTGTTGGTGTTTTTCAATGTTGAAGTCGTTGTTGAATTTCTTGGTGTTTTCAATGTTGAGGTTGTTGTTGTTTTTCAATGTTGAGGTTGTTGTTGAATTTGTTGGTGTTTTCAATGTTGAGGTTTTTGTTGAATTTGTTGGTGTTTTTCAATGTTGAGGTTGTTGTTGAATTTGATGGTGTTTTTCAATGTCGAGGTTGTTGCTGAATTTGTTGGTGTTTTTCAATGTTGAAGTTGTTGTTGAATTTGTTGGTGTTTTTCAATGTTGAGGTTGTTGCTGTTTTTCAATGTTGAGGTTGTTGTTGAATTTGTTGGTGTTTTTCAATGTTGAGATTGTTGTTGTTTTTCAATGTTGAGGTTGTTGTTGAAATTGTTGGTGTTTTTAAATGTTGAGGTTGTTGTTGAATTTGTTGGTGTTTTTCAATGTTGAGGTTGTTGTTGTTTTTCAATGTTGAGGTTGTTGTTGAATTTGTTGGTTTTTTTCAATGTTTAGGTTGTTGTTGTTTTTCAATGTTGAGGTTGTTGTTGAATTTGTTGGCGTTTTTCAATTTCGAGGTTGTTGTTGAATTTGTTGGTGTTTTTCAATGTTGAAGTTGTTGTTGAATTTGCTGGTGTTTTTCAATGCTGAGGTTGTTGTTGTTTTTCAATGTTGAGGTTGTTGTTGAATTTGCTGGTCTTTTTCAATGTTGAGGTTGTTGTTGTTTTTCAATGCTGAGGTTGTTGTTGAATTTGTTGGTGTTTTTCAATGTTGAGGTTGTTGTTGAATTTGTTGGTGTTTTTCAATGTTGAGGTTGTTGTTGTTTTTAAATGTTGAGGTTGTTGTTGAATTTGTTGGTGTTTTTTCAATTTTGAGGTTGTTGGTGATTTTCAATGTTGAGGTTGTTGTTGAATTTGATGGTGTTTTTCAAAGTCGAGGTTTTTGTTGAATTTGTTGATGTTTTTCAATGTTGTAGTTGTTGTTGAATTTGTTGGTGTTTTTCAATGTTGAGGTTGTTGCTGTTTTTCAATGTTGAGGTTGTTGTTGAATTTGTTGGTGTTTTTCAATGTTGAGGTTGTTGTTGAATTTGTTGGTGTTTTTAAATGTTGAGGTTGTTGTTGAATTTGTTGGTGTTTTTCAATGTTGAGGTTGTTGTTGTTTTTCAATGTTGAGGTTGTTGTTGAATTTGTTGGTGTTTTTCAATGTTTAGGTTGTTGTTGTTTTTCAATGTTGAGGTTGTTGTTGAATTTGTTGGCGTTTTTCAATTTCGAGGTTGTTGGTGAATTTGTTGGTGTTTTTCAATGTTGAAGTTGTTGTTGAATTTGTTGGTGTTTTTCAATGTTGAGGTTGTTGTTGTTTTTCAATGCTGAGGTTGTTGTTGAATTTGTTGGTGTTTTTCAATGTTGAGGTTGTTGTTGAATTTGTTGGTGTTTTTCAATGTTGAGGTTGTTGTTGTTTTTCAATGTTGAGGTTGTTGTTGAATTTGTTGGTGTTTTTCAATGTTGAGGTTGTTGTTGTTTTTCAATGTTGAGGTTGTTGTTCAATTTGTTGGTGTTATTCAATGTTGAAGTTGTTGTTGTTTTTCAATGTTGAGGTTGTTGTTGAATTTGTTGGTGTTTTTCAATTTCGAGGTTGTTGTTGAATTTGTTGGTGTTTTTCAATGTTGAAGTTGTTGTTGAATTTGCTGGTGTTTTTCAATGTTGAGGTTGTTGTTGTTTTTCAATGTTGAGGTTGTTGTTGAATTTGTTGGTGTTTTTCAATGTTGAGGTTGTTGTTGTTTTTCAATGTTGAGGTTGTTGTTGAATTTGTTGGTCTTTTTCAATGTTGAGGTTGTTGTTGTTTTTCAATGCTGAGGTTGTTGTTGAATTTGTTGGTGTTTTTCAATGTTGAGGTTGTTGTTGAATTTGTTGGTGTTTTTCAATGTTGAGGTTGTTGTTGTTTTTAAATGTTGAGGTTGTTGTTGAATTTGTTGGCGTTTTTCAATTTCGAGGTTGTTGTTGAATTTGTTGGTGTTTTTCAATGTTGAAGTTGTTGTTGAATTTGCTGGTGTTTTTCAATGCTGAGGTTGTTGTTGTTTTTCAATGTTGAGGTTGTTGTTGAATTTGTTGGTGTTTTTCAATGTTGAGGTTGTTGTTGAATTTGTTGGTGTTTTTCAATGTTGAGGTTGTCGTTGTTTTTAAATGTTGAGGTTGTTTTTGAATTTGTTGGTGTTTTTTCAATTTTGAGGTTGTTGGTGATTTTCAATGTTGAGGTTGTTGTTGAATTTGATGGTGTTTTTCAATGTCGAGGTTTTGTTGAATTTGTTGGTGTTTTTCAATGTTGAAGTTGTTGTCGAATTTGTTGGTGTTTTTCAATTTCGAGGATGTTGTTGTTTTTCAATGTTGAGGTTGTTGTTGAATTTGTTGGTGTTTTTCCATGATGAGGTTGTTTTTGTTTTTCAAAGTTGAGGTTGTTGTTGAATTTGTTGGCGTTTTTCAATTTCGAGGTTGTTGGTGAATTTGTTGGTGTTTCTCAATGTTGAAGTTGTTGTTGAATTTGTTGGTGTTTTTCAATGTTGAGGTTGTTGTTGTTTTTCAATGCTGAGGTTGTTGTTGAATTTGTTGGTGTTTTTCAATGTTGAGGTTGTTGTTGAATTTGTTGGTGTTTTTCCTTGTTGAGGTTGTTGTTGTTTTTCAATGTTGAGGTTGTTGTTGAATTTGTTGGTGTTTTTCAATGTTGATGTTGTTGTTGTTTTTCAATGTTGAGGTTGTTGTTGAATTTGTTGGTGTTATTCAATGTTGAGGTTGTTGTTGTTTTTTAATGTTGAGCTTGTTGTTGAATTTGTTGGTGTTTTTCAATTTCGCGGTTGTTGTTGAATTTGTTGGTGTTTTTCAATGTTGAAGTTGTTGTTGAATTTGCTGGTGTTTTTCAATGTTGAGGTTGTTGTTGTTTTTCAATGTTGAGGTTGTTGTTGAATTTGTTGGTGTTTTTCAATGTTGAGGTTGTTGTTGTTTTTCAATGCTGAGGTTGTTGTTGAATTTGTTGGTGTTTTTCAATGTTGAGGTTGTTGTTGAATTTGTTGGTGTTTTTCAATGTTGAGGTTGTTGTTGTTTTTCAATGTTGAGGTTGTTGTTGAATTTGTTGGTGTTTTTCAATGTTGAGGTTGTTGTTGTTTTTCAATGTTGAGGTTGTTGTTGAATTTGTTGGTGTTTTTCAATGTTGAGGTTGTTGTTGAATTTGTTGGTGTTTTTCAATGTTGAGGTTGCTGTTCTTTTTCAATGTTGAGGTTATTGTTGAATTTGTTGGTGTTTTTCAATGTTGTGGTTGTTGTTGTTTTTCGATGTTGAGGTTGTTGTTGAATTTGTTGGTGTTTTTCAATGTTGAGTTTGTTGTTGTTTTTCAATATTGAGGTTGTTGTTGAATTTGTTGGTGTTTTTCAATGTTGAGGTTGTTGTTGTTTTTCAATGTTGAGGTTGTTGTTGAATTTGTTGGTGTTTTTCAATGTTGAGGTTGTTGTTGAATTTGTTGGTGTTTTTCAATGTTGAGGTTGTTGTTGTTTTTCAATGTTGAGGTTGTTGAATTTGTTGGTGTTTTTCAATCTTGAGTTTGTTGTTGAATTTGTTGGTGTTTTTAAAAGTTGAGGTTGTTGTTGAATTTGTTGATGTTTTTCAATGTTGAGGTTGTTGTTGTTTTTCAATGTTGAGGTTGTTGTTGAGTTTGTTGGTGTTTTTCAATGTTGAGGTTGTTGTTGAATTTGTTGGTGTTTTTCAATGTTGAGGTTGTTGTTGAATTTGTTGGTGTTTTTCAATGTTGAGGTTGTTGTTGTTTTTAAATGTTGAGGTTGTTGTTGAATTTGTTGGTGTTTTTTCAATTTTGAGGCTCTTGGTGTTTTTCAATGTTGAGGTTGTTGTTGAATTTGATGGTGTTTTTCAATGTTGAGGTTGTTGTTGAATTTGTTGGTGTTTTTCAATGTTGAGGTTGTTGTTGAAGTTGTTGGTGTTTTTCAATGTTGAGGTTGTTGTTTTTTTTCAATGTTGAGGTTGTTGTTGAGTTTGTTGGTGTTTTTAAATGTTGAGGATGTTGTTGAAATTGTTGGTGTTTTTCAATGTTGAGGTTGTTGTTGAATTTGTTGGTGTTTTTCAATGTTTAGGTTGTTGTTGTTTTTCAATGTTGAGGTTGTTGTTGAATTTGTTGGCGTTTTTCAATTTCGAGGTTGTTGGTGAATTTTTTGGTGTTTTTCAATTTTGAGGTTGTTGTTGAATTTGTTGGTGTTTTTCAATGTTGAGGTTGTTGTTGTTTTTCAATGTTGAGGTTGTTGTTGAATTTGTTGGTGTTTTTCAATGTTGAGGTTGTTGTTGTTTTTCAATGCTGAGGTTGCTGTTGAATTTGTTGGTGTTTTTTCAATTTTGAGGTTGTTGGTGATTTTCAATGTTGAGGTTGTTGTTGAATTTGATGGTGTTTTTCAATGTCGAGGTTTTTGTTGAATTTGTTGGTGTTTTTCAATGTTGAAGTTGTTGTTGAATTTGTTGGTGTTTTTCAATTTCGAGGTTTTTGTTGAATTTGTTGGTGTTTTTCAATGTTGAAGTTTTTGTTGAATTTGTTGGTGTTTTTCAATGTTGAGGTTGTTGTTGTTTTTCAATGTTGAGGTTGTTGTTGAATTTGTTGGTGTTTTTTTCAATGTTGAGGTTGTTGTTGTTTTTCAATGCTGAGGTTGTTGTTGAATTTGTTGGTGTTTTTCAATGTTGAGGTTGTGTTGAATTTGTTGGTGTTTTTCAATGTTTAGGTTGTTGTTGTTTTTCAATGTTGAGGTTGTTGTTGAATTTGTTGGCGTTTTTCAATTTCGAGGTTGTTGGTGAATTTTTTGGTGTTTTTCAATGTTGAGGTTGTTGTTGAATTTGTTGGTGTTTTTCAATGTTGAAGTTGTTGTTGAATTTGCTGGTGTTTTTCAATGTTGAGGTTGTTGTTGTTTTTCAATGTTGAGGTTGTTGTTGAATTTGTTGGTGTTTTTCAATGTTGAGGTTGTTGTTGTTTTTCAATGCTGAGGATGTTGTTGAATTTGTTGGTGTTTTTCAATGTTGAGGTTGTTGTTGTTTTTCAATGTTGAGGTTGTTGTTGAATTTGTTGGTGTTTTTCAATGTTGAGGTTGTTGTTGTTTTTCAATGTTGAGGTTGTTGTTGAATTTGTTAGTGTTTTTCAATGTTGAGGTTGTTGTTGAATTTGTTGGCGTTTTTCAATGTTGAGGTTGTTGTTGTTTTTCAATGTTGAGGTTATTGTTGAATTTGTTGGTGTTTTTCAATGTTGTGGTTGTTGCTGTTTTTCAATTTTGAGGTTGTTGTTGAATTTGTTGGTGTTTTTCAATGTTGAGTTTGTTGTTGTTTTTCAATGTTGAGGTTGTTGTTGAATTTGTTGCTGTTTTTCAATGTTGAGCTTGTCGTTGTTTTTCAATGTTGAGGTTGTTGTTGAATTTGTTGGTGTTTTTCAATGTTGAGGTTGTTGTTGTTTTTCAATCTTGAGGTTGTTGTTGAATTTGTTGGTGTTTTTCAATGTTGAGGTTGTTGTTGAATTTGTTGGTGTTTTTCAATGTTGAGGTTGTTGTTGTTTTTCAATGTTGAGGTTGTTGAATTTGTTGGTGTTCTTCAATCTTGTGTTTGTTGTTGAATTTGTTGGTGTTTTTAAAAGTTGAGGTTGTTGTTGAATTTGTTGATGTTTTTCAATGTTGAGGTTGTTGTTGTTTTTCAATGTTGAGGTTGTTGTTGAGTTTGTTGGTGTTTTTCAATGTTGAGGTTGTTGTTGAATTTGTTGGTGTTTTTCAATGTTGAGGTTGTTGTTGAATTTGTTGGTGTTTTTCAATGTTGAGGTTGTTGTTGTTTTTAAATGTTGAGGTTGTTGTTGAATTTGTTGGTGTTTTTTCAATTTTGAGGCTCTTGGTGTTTTTCAATGTTGAGGTTGTTGTTGAATTTGATGGTGTTTTTCAATGTTGAGGTTGTTGTTGAATTTGTTGGTGTTTTTCAATGTTGAGGTTGTTGTTGAAGTTGTTGGTGTTTTTCAATGTTGAGGTTGTTGTTTTTTTCAATGTTGAGGTTGTTGTTGAGTTTGTTGGTGTTTTTCAATGTTGAGGTTGTTGTTGAATTTGTTGGTGTTTTTCAATGTTGAGGTTGTTGTTGAATTTGTTGGTGTTTTTCAATGATGAGGTTGTTGTTGTTTTTAAATGTTGGGGTTGTTGTCGAATTTGTTGGTGTTTTTCAATTTTGAGGATGTTGTTGTTTTTCAATGTTGAGGTTGTTGTTGAATTTGTTGGTGTTTTTCCATGATGAGGTTGTTTTTGTTTTTCAAAGTTGAGGTTGTTGTTGAATTTGTTGGCGTTTTTCAATTTCGAGGTTGTTGGTGAATTTGTTGGTGTTTCTCAATGTTGAAGTTGTTGTTGAATTTGTTGGTGTTTTTCAATGTTGAGGTTGTTGTTGTTTTTCAATGCTGAGGTTGTTGTTGAATTTGTTGGTGTTTTTCAATGTTGAGGTTGTTGTTGAATTTGTTGGTGTTTTTCCTTGTTGAGGTTGTTGTTGTTTTTCAATGTTGAGGTTGTTGTTGAATTTGTTGGTGTTTTTCAATGTTGATGTTGTTGTTGTTTTTCAATGTTGAGGTTGTTGTTGAATTTGTTGGTGTTATTCAATGTTGAGGTTGTTGTTGTTTTTTAATGTTGAGCTTGTTGTTGAATTTGTTGGTGTTTTTCAATTTCGCGGTTGTTGTTGAATTTGTTGGTGTTTTTCAATGTTTAAGTTGTTGTTGAATTTGCTGGTGTTTTTCAATGTTGAGGTTGTTGTTGTTTTTCAATGTTAAGGTTGTTGTTGAATTTGTTGGTGTTTTTCAATGTTGAGGTTGTTGTTGCTTTTCAATGCTGAGGTTGTTGTTGAATTTGTTGGTGTTTTTCAATGTTGAGGTTGTTGTTGAATTTGTTGGTGTTTTTCAATGTTGAGGTTGTTGTTCTTTTTCAATGTTGAGGTTATTGTTGAATTTGTTGGTGTTTTTCAATGTTGTGGTTGTTGTTGTTTTTCGATGTTGAGGTTGTTGTTGAATTTGTTGGTGTTTTTCAATGTTGAGTTTGTTGTTGTTTTTCAATGTTGAGGTTGTTGTTGAATTTGTTGGTGTTTTTCAATGTTGAGGTTGTTGTTGTTTTTCAATGTTGAGGTTGTTGTTGAATTTGTTGGTGTTTTTCAATGTTGAGGTTGTTGTTGAATTTGTTGGTGTTTTTCAATGTTGAGGTTGTTGTTGTTTTTCAATGTTGAGGTTGTTGAATTTGTTGGTGTTTTTCAATCTTGAGTTTGTTGTTGAATTTGTTGGTGTTTTTAAAAGTTGAGGTTGTTGTTGAATTTGTTGATGTTTTTCAATGTTGAGGTTGTTGTTGTTTTTCAATGTTGAGGTTGTTGTTGAGTTTGTTGGTGTTTTTCAATGTTGAGGTTGTTGTTGAATTTGTTGGTGTTTTTCAATGTTGAGGTTGTTGTTGAATTTGTTGGTGTTTTTCAATGTTGAGGTTGTTGTTGTTTTTAAATGTTGAGGTTGTTGTTGAATTTGTTGGTGTTTTTTCAATTTTGAGGCTCTTGGTGTTTTTCAATGTTGAGGTTGTTGTTGAATTTGATGGTGTTTTTCAATGTTGAGGTTGTTGTTGAATTTGTTGGTGTTTTTCAATGTTGAGGTTGTTGTTGAAGTTGTTGGTGTTTTTCAATGTTGAGGTTGTTGTTTTTTTTCAATGTTGAGGTTGTTGTTGAGTTTGTTGGTGTTTTTAAATGTTGAGGATGTTGTTGAAATTGTTGGTGTTTTTCAATGTTGAGGTTGTTGTTGTTTTTCAATGTTGAGGTTGTTGTTGAATTTGTTGGTGTTTTTCAATGTTTAGGTTGTTGTTGTTTTTCAATGTTGAGGTTGTTGTTGAATTTGTTGGCGTTTTTCAATTTCGAGGTTGTTGGTGAATTTTTTGGTGTTTTTCAATGTTGAGGTTGTTGTTGAATTTGTTGGTGTTTTTCAATGTTGAGGTTGTTGTTGTTTTTCAATGTTGAGGTTGTTGTTGAATTTGTTGGTGTTTTTCAATGTTGAGGTTGTTGTTGTTTTTCAATGCTGAGGTTGCTGTTGAATTTGTTGGTGTTTTTTCAATTTTGAGGTTGTTGGTGATTTTCAATGTTGAGGTGGTTGTTGAATTTGATGGTGTTTTTCAATGTCGAGGTTTTTGTTGAATTTGTTGGTGTTTTTCAATGTTGAAGTTGTTGTTGAATTTGTTGGTGTTTTTCAATTTCGAGGTTTTTGTTGAATTTGTTGGTGTTTTTCAATGTTGAAGTTTTTGTTGAATTTGTTGGTGTTTTTCAATGTTGAGGTTGTTGTTGTTTTTCAATGTTGAGGTTGTTGTTGAATTTGTTGGTGTTTTTCAATGTTGAGGTTGTTGTTGTTTTTCAATGCTGAGGTTGTTGTTGAATTTGTTGGTGTTTTTCAATGTTGAGGTTGTGTTGAATTTGTTGGTGTTTTTCAATGTTGAGGTTGTTGTTGTTTTTCAATGTTGAGGTTGTTGTTGAAATTGTTGGTGTTTTTCAATGTTGAGGTTGTTGTTGTTTTTCAATGTTGAGGTTGTTGTTGAATTTGTTGGTGTTTTTCAATGTTGAAGTCGTTGTTGAATTTCTTGGTGTTTTTCAATGTTGAGGTTGTTGTTGTTTTTCAATGTTGAGGTTGTTGTTGAATTTGTTGGTGTTTTCAATGTTGAGGTTTTTGTTGAATTTGATGGTGTTTTTCAATGTCGAGGTTGTTGCTGAATTTGTTGGTGTTTTTCAATGTTGAAGTTGTTGTTGAATTTGTTGGTGTTTTTCAATGTTGAGGTTGTTGCTGTTTTTCAATGTTGAGGTTGTTGTTGAATTTGTTGGTGTTTTTCAATGTTGAGATTGTTGTTGTTTTTCAATGTTGAGGTTGTTGTTGAATTTGTTGGTGTTTTTAAATGTTGAGGTTGTTGTTGAATTTGTTGGTGTTTTTCAATGTTGAGGTTGTTGTTGTTTTTCAATGTTGAGGTTGTTATTGAATTTGTTGGTGTTTTTCAATGTTTAGGTTGTTGTTGTTTTTCAATGTTGAGGTTGTTGTTGAATTTGTTGGCGTTTTTCAATTTCGAGGTTGTTGGTGAATTTTTTGGTGTTTTTCAATGTTGAGGTTGTTGTTGAATTTGTTGGTGTTTTTCAATGTTGAGGTTGTTGTTGTTTTTCAATGTTGAGGTTGTTGTTGAATTTGTTGGTGTTTTTCAATGTTGAGGTTGTTGTTGTTTTTCAATGCTGAGGTTGCTGTTGAATTTGTTGGTGTTTTTTCAATTTTGAGGTTGTTGGTGATTTTCAATGTTGAGGTGGTTGTTGAATTTGATGGTGTTTTTCAATGTCGAGGTTTTTGTTGAATTTGTTGGTGTTTTTCAATGTTGAAGTTGTTGTTGAATTTGTTGGTGTTTTTCAATTTCGAGGTTTTTGTTGAATTTGTTGGTGTTTTTCAATGTTGAAGTTTTTGTTGAATTTGTTGGTGTTTTTCAATGTTGAGGTTGTTGTTGTTTTTCAATGTTGAGGTTGTTGTTGAATTTGTTGGTGTTTTTCAATGTTGAGGTTGTTGTTGTTTTTCAATGCTGAGGTTGTTGTTGAATTTGTTGGTGTTTTTCAATGTTGAGGTTGTGTTGAATTTGTTGGTGTTTTTCAATGTTGAGGTTGTTGTTGTTTTTCAATGTTGAGGTTGTTGTTGAAATTGTTGGTGTTTTTCAATGTTGAGGTTGTTGTTGTTTTTCAATGTTGAGGTTGTTGTTGAATTTGTTGGTGTTTTTCAATGTTGAAGTCGTTGTTGAATTTCTTGGTGTTTTTCAATGTTGAGGTTGTTGTTGTTTTTCAATGTTGAGGTTGTTGTTGAATTTGTTGGTGTTTTCAATGTTGAGGTTTTTGTTGAATTTGATGGTGTTTTTCAATGTCGAGGTTGTTGCTGAATTTGTTGGTGTTTTTCAATGTTGAAGTTGTTGTTGAATTTGTTGGTGTTTTTCAATGTTGAGGTTGTTGCTGTTTTTCAATGTTGAGGTTGTTGTTGAATTTGTTGGTGTTTTTCAATGTTGAGATTGTTGTTGTTTTTCAATGTTGAGGTTGTTGTTGAATTTGTTGGTGTTTTTAAATGTTGAGGTTGTTGTTGAATTTGTTGGTGTTTTTCAATGTTGAGGTTGTTGTTGTTTTTCAATGTTGAGGTTGTTATTGAATTTGTTGGTGTTTTTCAATGTTTAGGTTGTTGTTGTTTTTCAATGTTGAGGTTGTTGTTGAATTTGTTGGCGTTTTTCAATTTCGAGGTTGTTGGTGAATTTCTTGTTGTTTTTCAATGTTGAAGTTGTTGTTGAATTTGTTGGTGTTTTTCAATGTTGAGGTTGTTGTTGTTTTTCAATGTTGAGGTTGTTGTTGAATTTGTTGGTGTTTTTCAATGTTGAGGTTGTTGTTGTTTTTCAATGCTGAGGTTGTTGTTGAATTTGTTGGTGTTTTTCAATGTTGAGATTGTTGTTGTTTTTCAATGTTGAGGTTGTTGTTGAATTTGTTGGTGTTTTTAAATGTTGGGGTTGTTGTTGAATTTGTTGGTGTTTTTCAATGTTGAGGTTGTTGTTGTTTTTCAATGTTGAGGTTGTTGTTGAATTTGTTGGTGTTTTTCAATGTTTAGGTTGTTGTTGTTTTTCAATATTGAGGTTGTTGAATTTGTTGGCGTTTTTCAATTTCGAGGTTGTTGGTGAATTTCTTGTTGTTTTTCAATGTTGAAGTTGTTGTTGAATTTGTTGGTGTTTTTCAATGTTGAGGTTGTTGTTGTTTTTCAATGTTGAGGTTGTTGTTGAATTTGTTGGTGTTTTTCAATGTTGAGGTTGTTGTTGTTTTTCAATGCTGAGGTTGTTGTTGAATTTGTTGGTGTTTTTCAATGTTGAGGATGTTGTTGAATTTGTTGGTATTTTTCAATGTTGAGGTTGTTGTTGTTTTTCCGTGTTGAGGTTGTTGTTGAATTTGTTGGTGTTTTTCAATGTTGAGGTTGTTGTTGTTTTTCAATGTTGAGGTTGTTGTTGAATTTGTTGGTTTATTCAATGTTCAGGTTGTTGTTGTTTTTCAATGTTGAGGTTGTTGTTGAATTTGTTGGTGTTTTTCAATTTCGAGGTTGTTGTTGAATTTGTTGGTGTTTTTCAATGTTGAAGTTGTTGTTGAATTTGCTGGTGTTTTTCAATGTTGAGGTTGTTGTTGTTTTTCAATGTTGAGGTTGTTGTTGAATTTGTTGGTGTTTTTCAATGTTGAGGTTGTTGTTGTTTTTCAATGCTGAGGTTGTTGTTGAATTTGTTGGTGTTTTTCAATGTTGAGGTTGTTGTTGAATTTGTTGGTGTTTTTCAATGTTGAGGTTGTTGTTGTTTTTAAATGTTGAGGTTCTTGTTGAATTTGTTGGTGTTTTTTTCAATTTTGAGGTTGTTGGTGATTTTCAATGTTGAGGTTGTTGTTGAATTTGATGATGTTTTTCAATGTCGAGGTTTTTGTTGAATTTGTTGGTGTTTTTCAATGTTGAAGTTGTTGTTGAATTTGATGGTGTTTTTCAATGTCGAGGTTTTTGTTGAATTTGTTGGTGTTTTTCAATGTTGAAGTTGTTGTTGAATTTGTTGGTGTTTTTCAATGTTGAGGTTGTTGCTGTTTTTCAATGTTGAGGTTGTTGTTGAATTTGTTGGTGTTTTTCAATGTTGAGATTGTTGTTGTTTTTCAATGTTGAGGTTGTTGTTGAATTTGTTGGTGTTTTTAAATGTTGAGGTTGTTGTTGAATTTGTTGGTGTTTTTCAATGTTGAGGTTGTTGTTGTTTTTCAATGTTGAGGTTGTTGTTGAATTTGTTGGTGTTTTTCAATGTTTAGGTTGTTGTTGTTTTTCAATGTTGAGGTTGTTGTTGAATTTTTGGCGTTTTTCAATGTTGAGTTTGTTGTTGTTTTTCAATGTTGAGGTTGTTTTTGAATTTGTTGCTGTTTTTCAATGTTGAGCTTGTCGTTGTTTTTCAATGTTGAGGTTGTTGTTGAATTTGTTGGTGTTTTTCAATGTTGAGGTTGTTGTTGTTTTTCAATGTTGAGGTTGTTGTTGAATTTGTTGGTGTTTTTCAATGTTGAGGTTGTTGTTGAATTTGTTGGTGTTTTTCAATGTTGAGGTTGTTGTTGTTTTTCAATGTTGAGGTTGTTGAATTTGTTGGTGTTTTTCAATTTTGAGTTTGTTGTTGAATTTGTTGGTGTTTTTAAAAGTTGAGGTTGTTGTTGAATTTGTTGATGTTTTTCAATGTTGAGGTTGTTGTTGTTTTTCAATGTTGAGGTTGTTGTTGAGTTTGTTGTTGTTTTTCAATGTTGAGGTTGTTGTTGAATTTGTTGGTGTTTTTCAATGTTGAGGTTGTTGTTGAATTTGTTGGTGTTTTTCAATGTTGAGGTTGTTGTTGTTTTTAAATGTTGAGGTTGTTGTTGAATTTGTTGGTGTTTTTTCAATTTTGAGGCTCTTGGTGTTTTTCAATGTTGAGGTTGTTGTTGAATTAGATGGTGTTTTTCAATGTTGAGGTTGTTGTTGAATTTGTTGGTGTTTTTCAATGTTGAGGTTGTTGTTGAAGTTGTTGGTGTTTTTCAATGTTGAGGTTGTTGTTTTTTTTCAATGTTGAGGTTGTTGTTCAGTTTGTTGGTGTTTTTAAATGTTGAGGATGTTGTTGAAATTGTTGGTGTTTTTCAATGTTGAGGTTGTTGTTGTTTTTCAATGTTGAGGTTGTTGTTGAATTTGTTGGTGTTTTTCAAAGTTTAGGTTGTTGTTGTTTTTCAATGTTGAGGTTGTTGTTGAATTTGTTGGCGTTTTTCAATTTCGAGGTTGTTGGTGAATTTGTTGGTGTTTTTCAATGTTGAGGTTGTTGTTGAATTTGTTGGTGTTTTTCAATGTTGAGGTTGTTGTTGTTTTTCAATGTTGAGGTTGTTGTTGAATTTGTTGGTGTTTTTCAATGTTGAGGTTGTTGTTGTTTTTCAATGCTGAGGTTGCTGTTGAATTTGTTGGTGTTTTTTCAATTTTGAGGTTGTTGGTGATTTTCAATGTTAAGGTTGTTGTTGAATTTGATGGTGTTTTTCAATGTCGAGGTTTTTGTTGAAATTGTTGGTGTTTTTCAATGTTGAAGTTGTTGTTGAATTTGTTGGTGTTTTTCAATTTCGAGGTTTTTGTTGAATTTGTTGGTCTTTTTCAATGTTGAAGTTTTTGTTGAATTTGTTGGTGTTTTTCAATGTTGAGGTTGTTGTTGTTTTTCAATGTTGAGGTTGTTGTTGAATTTGTTGGGGTTTTTCAATGTTGAGGTTGTTGTTGTTTTTCAATGCTGAGGTTGTTGTTGAATTTGTTGGTGTTTTTCAATGTTGAGGTTGTGTTGAATTTCTTGGTGTTTTTCAATGTTGAGGTTTTTGTTGTTTTTCAATGTTGAGGTTGTTGTTGAATTTGTTGGTGTTTTTCAATGTTGAGGTTGTTGTTGTTTTTCAATGTTGAGGTTGTTGTTGAATTTGTTGGTGTTTTTCAATGTTGAAGTCGTTGTTGAATTTCTTGGTGTTTTTCAATGTTGAGGTTGTTGTTGTTTTTCAATGTTGAGGTTGTTGTTGAATTTGTTGGTGTTTTCAATGTTGAGGTTTTTGTTGAATTTGTTGGTGTTTTTCAATGTTGAGGTTGTTGTTGAATTTGATGGTGTTTTTCAATGTCGAGGTTGTTGCTGAATTTGTTGGTGTTTTTCAATGTTGAAGTTGTTGTTGAATTTGTTGGTGTTTTTCAATGTTGAGGTTGTTGCTGTTTTTCAATGTTGAGGTTGTTGTTGAATTTGTTGGTGTTTTTCAATGTTGAGATTGTTGTTGTTTTTCAATGTTGAGGTTGTTGTTGAATTTGTTGGTGTTTTTAAATGTTGAGGTTGTTGTTGAATTTGTTGGTGTTTTTCAATGTTGAGGTTGTTGTTGTTTTTCAATGTTGAGGTTGTTATTGAATTTGTTGGTGTTTTTCAATGTTTAGGTTGTTGTTGTTTTTCAGTGTTGAGGTTGTTGTTGAATTTGTTGGCGTTTTTCAATTTCGAGGTTGTTGGTGAATTTCTTGTTGTTTTTCAATGTTGAAGTTGTTGTTGAATTTGTTGGTGTTTTTCAATGTTGAGGTTGTTGTTGTTTTTCAATGCTGAGGTTGTTGTTGAATTTGTTGGTGTTTTTCAATGTTGAGATTGTTGTTGTTTTTCAATGTTGAGGTTGTTGTTGAATTTGTTGGTGTTTTTAAATGTTGGGGTTGTTGTTGAATTTGTTGGTGTTTTTCAATGTTGAGGTTGTTGTTGTTTTTCAATGTTGAGGTTGTTGTTGAATTTGTTGGTGTTTTTCAATGTTTAGGTTGTTGTTGTTTTTCAATGTTGAGGTTGTTGAATTTGTTGGCGTTTTTCAATTTCGAGGTTGTTGGTGAATTTCTTGTTGTTTTTCAATGTTGAAGTTGTTGTTGAATTTGTTGGTGTTTTTCAATGTTGAGGTTGTTGTTGTTTTTCAATGTTGAGGTTGTTGTTGAATTTGTTGGTGTTTTTCAATGTTGAGGTTGTTGTTGTTTTTCAATGCTGAGGTTGTTGTTGAATTTGTTGGTGTTTTTCAATGTTGAGGATGTTGTTGAATTTGTTGGTGTTTTTCAATGTTGAGGTTCTTGTTGTTTTTCCGTGTTGAGGTTGTTGTTGAATTTGTTGGTGTTTTTCAATGTTGAGGTTGTTGTTGTTTTTCAATGTTGAGGTTGTTGTTGAATTTGTTGGTTTATTCAATGTTCAGGTTGTTGTTGTTTTTCAATGTTGAGGTTGTTGTTGAATTTGTTGGTGTTTTTCAATTTCGAGGTTGTTGTTGAATTTGTTGGTGTTTTTCAATGTTGAAGTTGTTGTTGAATTTGCTGGTGTTGTTCAATGTTGAGGTTGTTGTTGTTTTTCAATGTTGAGGTTGTTGTTGAATTTGTTGGTGTTTGTCAATGTTGAGGTTGTTGTTGTTTTTCAATGCTGAGGTTGTTGTTGAATTTGTTGGTGTTTTTCAATGTTGAGGTTGTTGTTGAATTTGTTGGTGTTTTTCAATGTTGAGGTTGTTGTTGTTTTTAAATGTTGAGGTTCTTGTTGAATTTGTTGGTGTTTTTTTCAATTTTGAGGTTGTTGGTGATTTTCAATGTTTAGGTTGTTGTTGAATTTGATGGTGTTTTTCAATGTCGAGGTTTTTGTTGAATTTGTTGGTGTTTTTCAATGTTGAAGTTGTTGTTGAATTTGATGGTGTTTTTCAATGTCGAGGTTTTTGTTGAATTTGTTGGTGTTTTTCAATGTTGAAGTTGTTGTTGAATTTGTTGGTGTTTTTCAATGTTGAGGTTGTTGCTGTTTTTCAATGTTGAGGTTGTTGTTGAATTTGTTGGTGTTTTTCAATGTTGAGATTGTTGTTGTTTTTCAATGTTGAGGTTGTTGTTGAATTTGTTGGTGTTTTTAAATGTTGAGGTTGTTGTTGAATTTGTTGGTGTTTTTCAATGTTGAGGTTGTTGTTTTTTTTCAATGTTGAGGTTGTTGTTGAATTTGTTGGTGTTTTTCAATGTTTAGGTTGTTGTTGTTTTTCAATGTTGAGGTTGTTGTTGAATTTGTTGGCGTTTTTCAATTTCGAGGTTGTTGGTGAATTTGTTGGTGTTTCTCAATGTTGAAGTTGTTGTTGAATTTGTTGGTGTTTTTCAATGTTGAGGTTGTTGTTGTTTTTCAATGCTGAGGTTGTTTTTGAATTTGTTGGTGTTTTTCAATGTTGAGGTTGTTGTTGAATTTGTTCGTGTTTTTCCTTGTTGAGGTTGTTGTTGTTTTTCAATGTTGAGGTTGTTGTTGAATTTGTTGGTGTTTTTCAATGTTGAGGTTGTTGTTGTTTTTCAATGTTGAGGTTGTTGTTGAATTTGTTGGTGTTATTCAATGTTGAGGTTGTAGTTTTTTAATGTTGAGCTTGTTGTTGAATTTGTTGGTGTTTTTCAATTTCGAGGTTGTTGTTGAATTTGTTGGTGTTTTTCAATGTTGAAGTTGTTGTTGAATTTGCTGGTGTTTTTCAATGTTGAGGTTGTTGTTGTTTTTCAATGTTGAGGTTGTTGTTGAATTTGTTGGTGTTTTTCAATGTTGAGGTTGTTGTTGTTTTTCAATGCTGAGGTTGTTGTTGAATTTGTTGGTGTTTTTCAATGTTGAGGTTGTTGTTGAATTTGTTGATGTTTTTCAATGTTGAGGTTGTTGTTGTTTTTCAATGTTGAGGTTGTTGTTGAATTTGTTGGTGTTTTTCAATGTTGAGGTTGTTGTTGTTTTTCAATGTTGAGGTTGTTGTTGAATTTGTTGGTGTTTTTCAATGTTGAGGTTGTTGTTGAATTTGTTGGTGTTTTTCAATGTTGAGGTTGTTGTTGTTTTTCAATGTTGAGGTTATTGTTGAATTTGTTGGTGTTTTTCAATGTTGTGGTTGTTGTTGTTTTTCAATGTTGAGGTTGTTGTTGAATTTGTTGGTGTTTTTCAATGTTGAGTTTGTTGTTGTTTTTCAATGTTGAGGTTGTTGTTGAATTTGTTGCTGTTTTTCAATGTTGAGCTTGTCGTTGTTTTTCAATGTTGAGGTTGTTGTTGAATTTGTTGGTGTTTTTCAATGTTGAGGTTGTTGTTGTTTTTCAATGTTGAGGTTGTTGTTGAATTTGTTGGTGTTTTTCAATGTTGAGGTTGTTGTTGAATTTGTGGGTGTTTTTCAATGTTGAGGTTGTTGCTGTTTTTTAATGTTGAGGTTGTTGAATTTGTTGGTGTTTTTCAATCTTGAGTTTGTTGTTGAATTTGTTGGTGTTTTTAAAAGTTGAGGTTGTTGTTGAATTTGTTGATGTTTTTCAATGTTGAGGTTGTTTTTGTTTTTCAATGTTGAGGTTGTTGTTGAGTTTGTTGGTGTTTTTCAATGTTGAGGTTGTTGTTGAATTTGTTGGTGTTTTTCAATGTTGAGGTTGTTGTTGAATTTGTTGGTGTTTTTCAATGTTGAGGTTGTTGTTGTTTTTAAATGTTGAGGTTGTTGTTGAATTTGTTGGTGTTTTTTCAATTTTGAGGCTCTTGGTGTTTTTCAACGTTGAGGTTGTTGTTGAATTTGATGGTGTTTTTCAATGTTGAGGTTGTTGTTGAATTTGTTGGTGTTTTTCAATGTTGAGGTTGTTGTTGAAGTTGTTGGTGTTTTTCAATGTTGAGGTTGTTGTTTTTTTTCAATGTTGAGGTTGTTGTTGAGTTTGTTGGTGTTTTTCAATGTTGAGGTTGTTGTTGAATTTGTTGGTGTTTTTCAATGTTGAGGTTGTTGTTGAATTTGTTGGTTTTTTTCAATGTTGAGGTTGTTGTTGTTTTTAAATGTTGGGGTTGTTGTCGAATTTGTTGGTGTTTTTCAATTTTGAGGATGTTGTTGTTTTTCAATGTTGAGGTTGTTGTTGAATTTGTTGGTGTTTTTCCATGATGAGGTTGTTGTTGTTTTTCAAAGTTGAGGTTGTTGTTGAATTTGTTGGTGTTTTTCAATGTCGGGGTTGTTGTTGAATTTGTTGGTGTTTTTCAATGTTGAATTTTTTGTTGAATTTGTTGGTGTTTTTCAATGTTGAGGTTGTTGTTTTTCAATGTTGAGGTTGTTGTTGAATTTGTTGGCGTTTTTAAATGTTGAGGTTGTTGTTGAATTTGTTGGTGTTTTCAATGTTGAGGTTTTTGTTGAATTTGTTGGTGTTTTTCAATGTTGAGGTTGTTGTTGAATTTGATGGTGTTTTTCAATGTCGAGGTTGTTGCTGAATTTGTTGGTGTTTTTCAATGTTGAAGTTGTTGTTGAATTTGTTGGTGTTTTTCAATGTTGAGGTTGTTGCTGTTTTTCAATGTTGAGGTTGTTGTTGAATTTGTTGGTGTTTTTCAATGTTGAGATTGTTGTTGTTTTTCAATGTTGAGGTTGTTGTTGAATTTGTTGGTGTTTTTAAATGTTGAGGATGTTGTTGAAATTGTTGGTGTTTTTCAATGTTGAGGTTGTTGTTGTTTTTCAATGTTGAGGTTGTTGTTGAATTTGTTGGTGTTTTTCAATGTTTAGGTTGTTGTTGTTTTTCAATGTTGAGGTTGTTGTTGAATTTGTTGGCGTTTTTCAATTTCGAGGTTGTTGGTGAATTTGTTGGTGTTTTTCAATGTTGAGGTTGTTGTTGAATTTGTTGGTGTTTTTCAATGTTGAGGTTGTTGTTGTTTTTCAATGTTGAGGTTGTTGTTGAATTTGTTGGTGTTTTTCAATGTTGAGGTTGTTGTTGTTTTTCAATGTTGAGGTTGCTGTTGAATTTGTTGGTGTTTTTTCAATTTTGAGGTTGTTGGTGATTTTCAATGTTGAGGTTGTTGTTGAATTTGATGGTGTTTTTCAATGTCGAGGTTTTTGTTGAATTTGTTGGTGTTTTTCAATGTTGAAGTTGTTGTTGAATTTGTTGGTGTTTTTCAATTTCGAGGTTGTTGTTGAATTTGTTGGTGTTTTTCAATGTTGAAGTTTTTGTTGAATTTGTTGGTGTTTTTCAATGTTGAGGTTGTTGTTGTTTTTCAATGTTGAGGTTGTTGTTGAATTTGTTGGTGTTTTTCAATGTTGAGGTTGTTGTTGTTTTTCAATGCTGAGGTTGTTGTTGAATTTGTTGGTGTTTTTCAATGTTGAGGTTGTGTTGAATTTGTTGGTGTTTTTCAATGATGAGGTTTTTGTTGTTTTTCAATGTTGAGGATGTTGTTGAATTTGTTGGTGTTTTTCAATGTTGAGGTTGTTGTTGTTTTTCAATGTTGAGGTTGTTGTTGAATTTGTTGGTGTTTTTCAATGTTGAAGTCGTTGTTGAATTTCTTGGTGTTTTTCAATGTTGAGGTTGTTGTTGTTTTTCAATGTTGAGGTTGTTGTTGAATTTGTTGGTGTTTTCAATGTTGAGGTTTTTGTTGAATTTGTTGGTGTTTTTCAATGTTGAGGTTGTTGTTGAATTTGATGGTGTTTTTCAATGTCGAGGTTGTTGCTGAATTTGTTGGTGTTTTTCAATGTTGAAGTTGTTGTTGAATTTGTTGGTGTTTTTCAATGTTGAGGTTGTTGCTGTTTTTCAATGTTGAGGTTGTTGTTGAATTTGTTGGTGTTTTTCAATGTTGAGATTGTTGTTGTTTTTCAATGTTGAGGTTGTTGTTGAATTTGTTGGTGTTTTTAAATGTTGAGGTTGTTGTTGAATTTGTTGGTGTTTTTCAATGTTGAGGTTGTTGTTGTTTTTCAATGTTGAGGTTGTTGTTGAATTTGTTGGTGTTTTTCAATGTTTAGGTTGTTGTTGTTTTTCAATGTTGAGGTTGTTGTTGAATTTGTTGGCGTTTTTCAATTTCGAGGTTGTTGGTGAATTTGTTGGTGTTTCTCAGTGTTGATGTTGTTGTTGAATTTGTTGGTGTTTTTCAATGTTGAGGTTGTTGTTGTTTTTCAATGCTGAGGTTGTTGTTGAATTTGTTGGTGTTTTTCAATGTTGAGGTTGTTGTTGAATTTGTTGGTGTTTTTCCTTGTTGAGGTTGTTGTTGTTTTTCAATGTTGAGGTTGTTGTTGAATTTGTTGGTGTTTATCAATGTTGAGGTTGTTGTTGTTTTTCAATGTTGAGGTTGTTGTTGAATTTGTTCGTGTTATTCAATGTTGAGGTTGTTGTTGTTTTTTAATGTTGAGCTTGTTGTTGAATTTGTTGGTGTTTTTCAATGTTGAAGTTGTTGTTGAATTTGCTGGTGTTTTTCAATGTTGAGGTTGTTGTTGTTTTTCAATGTTGAGGTTGTTGTTGAATTTGTTGGTGTTTTTCAATGTTGAGGTTGTTGTTGTTTTTCAATGCTGAGGTTGTTGTTGAATTTGTTGGTGTTTTTCAATGTTGAGGTTGTTGTTGAATTTGTTGGTGTTTTTCAATGTTGAGGTTGTTGTTGTTTTTCAATGTTGAGGTTGTTGTTGAATTTGTTGGTGTTTTTCAATGTTGAGGTTGTTGTTGTTTTTCAATGTTGAGGTTGTTGTTGAATTTGTTGGTGTTTTTCAATGTTGAGGTTGTTGTTGAATTTGTTGGTGTTTTTCAATGTTGAGGTTGTTGTTGTTTTTCAATGTTGAGGTTTTTGTTGAATTTGTTGGTGTTTTTCAATGTTGTGGTTGTTGTTGTTTTTCAATGTTGAGGTTGTTGTTGAATTTGTTGGTGTTTTTCAATGTTGAGTTTGTTGTTGTTTTTCAATGTTGAGGTTGTTGTTGAATTTGTTGGTGTTTTTCAATGTTGAGCTTGTCGTTGTTTTTCAATGTTGAGGTTGTTGTTGAATTTGTTGGTGTTTTTCAATGTTGAGGTTGTTGTTGTTTTTCAATGTTGAGGTTGTTGTTGAATTTGTTGGTGTTTTTCAATGTTGAGGTTGTTGTTGAATTTGTTGGTGTTTTTCAATGTTGAGGTTGCTGTTGTTTTTCAATGTTGAGGTTGTTGAATTTGTTGGTGTTTTTCAATCTTGAGTTTGTTGTTGAATTTGTTGGTGTTTTTAAAAGTTGAGGTTGTTGTTGAATTTGTTGATGTTTTTCAATGTTGAGGTTGTTGTTGTTTTTCAATGTTGAGGTTGTTGTTGAGTTTGTTGGTGTTTTTCAATGTTGAGGTTGTTGTTGAATTTGTTGGTGTTTTTCAATGTTGAGGTTGTTGTTGAATTTGTTGGTGTTTTTCAATGTTGAGGTTGTTGTTGTTTTTAAATGTTGAGGTTGTTGTTGAATTTGTTGGTGTTTTTTCAATTTTGAGGCTCTTGGTGTTTTTCAACGTTGAGGTTGTTGTTGAATTTGATGGTGTTTTTCAATGTTGAGGTTGTTGTTGAATTTGTTGGTGTTTTTCAATGTTGAGGTTGTTGTTGAAGTTGTTGGTGTTTTTCAATGTTGAGGTTGTTGTTTTTTTTCAATGTTGAGGTTGTTGTTGAGTTTGTTGGTGTTTTTCAATGTTGAGGTTGTTGCTGAATTTGTTGGTGTTTTTCAATGTTGAGGTTGTTGTTGAATTTGTTGGTGTTTTTCAATGTTGAGGTTGTTGTTGTTTTTAAATGTTGGGGTTGTTGTCGAATTTGTTGGTGTTTTTGAATTTTGAGGATGTTGTTGTTTTTCAATGTTGAGGTTGTTGTTGAATTTGTTGGTGTTTTTCCATGATGAGGTTGTTGTTGTTTTTCAAAGTTGAGGTTGTTGTTCAATTTGTTGGTGTTTTTCAATGTTGAATTTTTTGTTGAATTTGTTGGTCTTTTTCAATGTTGAGGTTGTTGTTTTTCAATGTTGAGGTTGTTGTTGAATTTGTTGGCGTTTTTAAATGCTGAGGTTGTTGTTGAATTTGTTGGTGTTTTCAATGTTGAGGTTTTTGTTGAATTTGTTGGTGTTTTTCAATGTTGAGGTTGTTGTTGAATTTGATGGTGTTTTTCAATGTCGAGGTTGTTGCTGAATTTGTTGGTGTTTTTCAATGTTGAAGTTGTTGTTGAATTTGTTGGTGTTTTTCAATGTTGAGGTTGTTGCTGTTTTTCAATGTTGAGGTTGTTGTTGAATTTGTTGGTGTTTTTCAATGTTGGGATTGTTGTTGTTTTTCAATGTTGAGGTTGTTGTTGAATTTGTTGGTGTTTTTAAATGTTGAGGATGTTGTTGAAATTGTTGGTGTTTTTCAATGTTGAGGTTGTTGTTGTTTTTCAATGTTGAGGTTGTTGTTGAATTTGTTGGTGTTTTTCAATGTTTAGTTTGTTGTTTTTTTTCAATGTTGAGGTTGTTGTTGAATTTGTTGGCGTTTTTCAATTTCGAGGTTGTTGGTGAATTTGTTGGTGTTTTTCAATGTTGAGGTTGTTGTTGAATTTGTTGGTGTTTTTCAATGTTGAGGTTGTTGTTGTTTTTCAATGTTGAGGTTGTTGTTGAATTTGTTGGTGTTTTTCAATGTTGAGGTTGTTGTTGTTTTTCAATGTTGAGGTTGCTGTTGAATTTGTTGGTGTTTTTTCAATTTTGAGGTTGTTGGTGATTTTCAATGTTGAGGTTGTTGTTGAATTTGATGGTGTTTTTCAATGTCGAGGTTTTTGTTGAATTTGTTGGTGTTTTTCAATGTTGAAGTTGTTGTTGAATTTGTTGGTGTTTTTCAATTTCGAGGTTGTTGTTGAATTTGTTGGTGTTTTTCAATGTTGAAGTTTTTGTTGAATTTGTTGGTGTTTTTCAATGTTGAGGTTGTTGTTGTTTTTCAATGTTGAGGTTGTTGTTGAATTTGTTGGTGTTTTTCAATGTTGAGGTTGTTGTTGTTTTTCAATGCTGAGGTTGTTGTTGAATTTGTTGGTGTTTTTCAATGTAGAGGTTGTGTTGAATTTGTTGGTGTTTTTCAATGTTGAGGTTTTTGTTGTTTTTCAATGTTGAGGTTGTTGTTGAATTTGTTGGTGTTTTTCAATGTTGAGGTTGTTGTTGTTTTTCAATGTTGAGGTTGTTGTTGAATTTGTTGGTGTTTTTCAATGTTGAAGTCGTTGTTGAATTTCTTGGTGTTTTTCAATGTTGAGGTTGTTGTTGTTTTTCAATGTTGAGGTTGTTGTTGAATTTGTTGGTGTTTTCAATGTTGAGGTTTTTGTTGAATTTGTTGGTGTTTTTCAATGTTGAGGTTGTGGTTGAATTTGATGGTGTTTTTCAATGTCGAGGTTGTTGCTGAATTTGTTGGTGTTTTTCAATGTTGAAGTTGTTGTTGAATTTGTTGGTGTTTTTCAATGTTGAGGTTGTTGCTGTTTTTCAATGTTGAGGTTGTTGTTGAATTTGTTGGTGTTTTTCAATGTTGAGATTGTTGTTGTTTTTCAATGTTGAGGTTGTTGTTGAATTTGTTGGTGTTTTTAAATGTTGAGGTTGTTGTTGAATTTGTTGGTGTTTTTCAATGTTGAGGTTGTTATTGTTTTTCAATGTTGAGGTTGTTATTGAATTTGTTGGTGTTTTTCAATGTTTAGGTTGTTGTTGTTTTTCAATGTTGAAGTTGTTGTTGAATTTGTTGGCGTTTTTCAATTTCGAGGTTGTTGGTGAATTTCTTGTTGTTTTTCAATGTTGAAGTTGTTGTTGAATTTGTTGGTGTTTTTCAATGTTGAGGTTGTTGTTGTTTTTCAATGTTGAGGTTGTTGTTGAATTTGTTGGTGTTTTTCAATGTTGAGGTTGTTGTTGTTTTTCAATGCTGAGGTTGTTGTTGAATTTGTTGGTGTTTTTCAATGCTGAGGTTGTGTTGAATTTGTTGGTGTTTTTCAATGTTGAGGTTTTTGTTGTTTTTCAATGTTGAGGTTGTTGTTGAATTTGTTGGTGTTTTTCAATGTTGAGGTTGTTGTTGTTTTTCAATGTTGAGGTTGTTGTTGAATTTGTTGGTGTTTTTCAATGTTGAAGTCGTTGTTGAATTTCTTGGTGTTTTTCAATGTTGAGGTTGTTGTTGTTTTTCAATGTTGAGGTTGTTGTTGAATTTGTTGGTGTTTTCAATGTTGAGGTTTTTCTTGAATTTGTTGGTGTTTTTCAATGTTGAGGTTGTTGTTGAATTTGATGGTGTTTTTCAATGTCGAGGTTGTTGCTGAATTTGTTGGTGTTTTTCAATGTTGAAGTTGTTGTTGAATTTGTTGGTGTTTTTCAATGTTGAGGTTGTTGCTGTTTTTCAATGTTGAGGTTGTTGTTGAATTTGTTGGTGTTTTTCAATGTTGAGATTGTTGTTGTTTTTCAATGTTGAGGTTGTTGTTGAATTTGTTGGTGTTTTTAAATTTTGAGGTTGTTGTTGAATTTGTTGGTGTTTTTCAATGTTGAGGTTGTTGTTGTTTTTCAATGTTGAGGTTGTTATTGAATTTGTTGGTGTTTTTCAATGTTTAGGTTGTTGTTGTTTTTCAATGTTGAGGTTGTTGTTGAATTTGTTGGCGTTTTTCAATTTCGAGGTTGTTGGTGAATTTCTTGTTGTTTTTCAATGTTGAAGTTGTTGTTGAATTTGTTGGTGTTTTTCAATGTTGAGGTTGTTGTTGTTTTTCAATGTTGAGGTTGTTGTTGAATTTGATGGTGTTTTTCAATGTTGAGGTTGTTGTTGTTTTTCAATGTTGAGGTTGTTGTTGAATTTGTTGGTGTTTTTCAATGTTGAGGTTGTTGTTGAATTTGTTGGTGTTTTTAATGTTGAGGTTGTTGTTGAATTTGTTGGTGTTTTTCAATGTTGAGGTTGTTGTTGTTTTTCAATGTTGAGGTTGTTATTGAATTTGTTGGTGTTTTTCAATGCTTAGGTTGTTGTTGTTTTTCAATGTTGAGGTTGTTGTTGAATTTGTTGGCGTTTTTCAATTTCGAGGTTGTTGGTGAATTTCTTGTTGTTTATCAATGTTGAAGTTGTTGTTGAATTTGTTGGTGTTTTTCAATGTTGAGGTTGTTGGTGTTTTTCAATGCTGAGGTTGTTGTTGAATTTGTTGGTATTTTTCAATGTTGAGGTTGTTGTTGAATTTGTTGGTGTTTTTCAATGTTGAGGTTGTTGTTGTTTTTAAATGTTGAGGTTGTTGTTCAATTTGTTGATGTTTTTTCAATTTTGAGGTTGTTGGTGATTTTCAATGTTGAGGTTGTTGTTGAATTTGACGGTGTTTTTCAATGTCGAGGTTTTTGTTGAATTTGTTGGTGATTTTCAATGTTGAAGTTGTTGTTGAATTTGTTGGTGTTTTTCAATGTTGAGGTTGTTGCTGTTTTTCAATGTTGAGGTTGTTGTTGAATTTGTTGGTGTTTTTCAATGTTGAGATTGTTGTTGTTTTTCAATGTTGAGGTTGTTGTTGAATTTGTTGGTGTTTTTCAATGTTGAGGTTGTGTTGAATTTGTTGGTGTTTTTCAATGATGAGGTTTTTGTTGTTTTTCAATGTTGAGGATGTTGTTGAATTTGTTGGTGTTTTTCAATGTTGAGGTTGTTGTTGTTTTTCAATGTTGAGGTTGTTGTTGAATTTGTTGGTGTTTTTCAATGTTGAAGTCGTTGTTGAATTTCTTGGTGTTTTTCAATGTTGAGGTTGTTGTTGTTTTTCAATGTTGAGGTTGTTGTTGAATTTGTTGGTGTTTTCGATGTTGAGGTTTTTGTTGAATTTGTTGGTGTTTTTCAATGTTGAGGTTGTTGTTGAATTTGATGGTGTTTTTCAATGTCGAGGTTGTTGCTGAATTTGTTGGTGTTTTTCAATGTTGAAGTTGTTGTTGAATTTGTTGGTGTTTTTCAATGTTGAGGTTGTTGCTGTTTTTCAATGTTGAGGTTGTTGTTGAATTTGTTGGTGTTTTTCAATGTTGAGATTGTTGTTGTTTTTCAATGTTGAGGTTGTTGTTGAATTTGTTGGTGTTTTTAAATGTTGAGGTTGTTGTTGAATTTGTTGGTGTTTTTCAATGTTGAGGTTGTTGTTGTTTTTCAATGTTGAGGTTGTTGTTGAATTTGTTGGTGTTTTTCAATGTTTAGGTTGTTGTTGTTTTTCAATGTTGAGGTTGTTGTTGAATTTGTTGGCGTTTTTCAATTTCGAGGTTGTTGGTGAATTTGTTGGTGTTTCTCAGTGTTGATGTTGTTGTTGAATTTGTTGGTGTTTTTCAATGTTGAGGTTGTTGTTGTTTTTCAATGCTGAGGTTGTTGTTGAATTTGTTGGTGTTTTTCAATGTTGAGGTTGTTGTTGAATTTGTTGGTGTTTTTCCTTGTTGAGGTTGTTGTTGTTTTTCAATGTTGAGGTTGTTGTTGAATTTGTTGGTGTTTATCAATGTTGAGGTTGTTGTTGTTTTTCAATGTTGAGGTTGTTGTTGAATTTGTTCGTGTTATTCAATGTTGAGGTTGTTGTTGTTTTTTAATGTTGAGCTTGTTGTTGAATTTGTTGGTGTTTTTCAATTTCGAGGTTGTTGTTGAATTTGTTGGTGTTTTTCAATGTTGAAGTTGTTGTTGAATTTGCTGGTGTTTTTCAATGTTGAGGTTGTTGTTGTTTTTCAATGTTGAGGTTGTTGTTGAATTTGTTGGTGTTTTTCAATGTTGAGGTTGTTGTTGTTTTTCAATGCTGAGGTTGTTGTTGAATTTGTTGGTGTTTTTCAATGTTGAGGTTGTTGTTGAATTTGTTGGTGTTTTTCAATGTTGAGGTTGTTGTTGTTTTTCAATGTTGAGGTTGTTGTTGAATTTGTTGGTGTTTTTCAATGTTGAGGTTTTTGTTGTTTTTCAATGTTGAGGTTGTTGTTGAATTTGTTGGTGTTTTTCAATGTTGAGGTTGTTGTTGAATTTGTTGGTGTTTTTCAATGTTGAGGTTGTTGTTGTTTTTCAATGTTGAGGTTTTTGTTGAATTTGTTGGTGTTTTTCAATGTTGTGGTTGTTGTTGTTTTTCAATGTTGAGGTTGTTGTTGAATTTGTTGGTGTTTTTCAATGTTGAGTTTGTTGTTGTTTTTCAATGTTGAGGTTGTTGTTGAATTTGTTGGTGTTTTTCAATGTTGAGCTTGTCGTTGTTTTTCAATGTTGAGGTTGTTGTTGAATTTGTTGGTGTTTTTCAATGTTGAGGTTGTTGTTGTTTTTCAATGTTGAGGTTGTTGTTGAATTTGTTGGTGTTTTTCAATGTTGAGGTTGTTGTTGAATTTGTTGGTGTTTTTCAATGTTGAGGTTGCTGTTGTTTTTCAATGTTGAGGTTGTTGAATTTGTTGGTGTTTTTCAATCTTGAGTTTGTTGTTGAATTTGTTGGTGTTTTTAAAAGTTGAGGTTGTTGTTGAATTTGTTGATGTTTTTCAATGTTGAGGTTGTTGTTGTTTTTCAATGTTGAGGTTGTTGTTGAGTTTGTTGGTGTTTTTCAATGTTGAGGTTGTTGTTGAATTTGTTGGTGTTTTTCAATGTTGAGGTTGTTGTTGAATTTGTTGGTGTTTTTCAATGTTGAGGTTGTTGTTGTTTTTAAATGTTGAGGTTGTTGTTGAATTTGTTGGTGTTTTTTCAATTTTGAGGCTCTTGGTGTTTTTCAACGTTGAGGTTGTTGTTGAATTTGATGGTGTTTTTCAATGTTGAGGTTGTTGTTGAATTTGTTGGTGTTTTTCAATGTTGAGGTTGTTGTTGAAGTTGTTGGTGTTTTTCAATGTTGAGGTTGTTGTTTTTTTTCAATGTTGAGGTTGTTGTTGAGTTTGTTGGTGTTTTTCAATGTTGAGGTTGTTGCTGAATTTGTTGGTGTTTTTCAATGTTGAGGTTGTTGTTGAATTTGTTGGTGTTTTTCAATGTTGAGGTTGTTGTTGTTTTTAAATGTTGGGGTTGTTGTCGAATTTGTTGGTGTTTTTGAATTTTGAGGATGTTGTTATTTTTCAATGTTGAGGTTGTTGTTGAATTTGTTGGTGTTTTTCCATGATGAGGTTGTTGTTGTTTTTCAAAGTTGAGGTTGTTGTTCAATTTGTTGGTGTTTTTCAATGTTGAATTTTTTGTTGAATTTGTTGGTCTTTTTCAATGTTGAGGTTGTTGTTTTTCAATGTTGAGGTTGTTGTTGAATTTGTTGGCGTTTTTAAATGCTGAGGTTGTTGTTGAATTTGTTGGTGTTTTCAATGTTGAGGTTTTTGTTGAATTTGTTGGTGTTTTTCAATCTTGAGGTTGTTGTTGAATTTGATGGTGTTTTTCAATGTCGAGGTTGTTGCTGAACTTGTTGGTGTTTTTCAATGTTGAAGTTGTTGTTGAATTTGTTGGTGTTTTTCAATGTTGAGGTTGTTGCTGTTTTTCAATGTTGAGGTTGTTGTTGAATTTGTTGGTGTTTTTCAATGTTGGGATTGTTGTTGTTTTTCAATGTTGAGGTTGTTGTTGAATTTGTTGGTGTTTTTAAATGTTGAGGATGTTGTTGAAATTGTTGGTGTTTTTCAATGTTGAGGTTGTTGTTGTTTTTCAATGTTGAGGTTGTTGTTGAATTTGTTGGTGTTTTTCAATGTTTAGTTTGTTGTTTTTTTTCAATGTTGAGGTTGTTGTTGAATTTGTTGGCGTTTTTCAATTTCGAGGTTGTTGGTGAATTTGTTGGTGTTTTTCAATGTTGAGGTTGTTGTTGAATTTGTTGGTGTTTTTCAATGTTGAGGTTGTTGTTGTTTTTCAATGTTGAGGTTGTTGTTGAATTTGTTGGTGTTTTTCAATGTTGAGGTTGTTGTTGTTTTTCAATGTTGAGGTTGCTGTTGAATTTGTTGGTGTTTTTTCAATTTTGAGGTTGTTGGTGATTTTCAATGTTGAGGTTGTTGTTGAATTTGATGGTGTTTTTCAATGTCGAGGTTTTTGTTGAATTTGTTGGTGTTTTTCAATGTTGAAGTTGTTGTTGAATTTGTTGGTGTTTTTCAATTTCGAGGTTGTTGTTGAATTTGTTGGTGTTTTTCAATGTTGAAGTTTTTGTTGAATTTGTTGGTGTTTTTCAATGTTGAGGTTGTTGTTGTTTTTCAATGTTGAGGTTGTTGTTGAATTTGTTGGTGTTTTTCAATGTTGAGGTTGTTGTTGTTTTTCAATGCTGAGGTTGTTGTTGAATTTGTTGGTGTTTTTCAATGTAGAGGTTGTGTTGAATTTGTTGGTGTTTTTCAATGTTGAGGTTTTTGTTGTTTTTCAATGTTGAGGTTGTTGTTGAATTTGTTGGTGTTTTTCAATGTTGAGGTTGTTGTTGTTTTTCAATGTTGAGGTTGTTGTTGAATTTGTTGGTGTTTTTCAATGTTGAAGTCGTTGTTGAATTTCTTGGTGTTTTTCAATGTTGAGGTTGTTGTTGTTTTTCAATGTTGAGGTTGTTGTTGAATTTGTTGGTGTTTTCAATGTTGAGGTTTTTGTTGAATTTGTTGGTGTTTTTCAATGTTGAGGTTGTGGTTGAATTTGATGGTGTTTTTCAATGTCGAGGTTGTTGCTGAATTTGTTGGTGTTTTTCAATGTTGAAGTTGTTGTTGAATTTGTTGGTGTTTTTCAATGTTGAGGTTGTTGCTGTTTTTCAATGTTGAGGTTGTTGTTGAATTTGTTGGTGTTTTTCAATGTTGAGATTGTTGTTGTTTTTCAATGTTGAGGTTGTTGTTGAATTTGTTGGTGTTTTTAAATGTTGAGGTTGTTGTTGAATTTGTTGGTGTTTTTCAATGTTGAGGTTGTTATTGTTTTTCAATGTTGAGGTTGTTATTGAATTTGTTGGTGTTTTTCAATGTTTAGGTTGTTGTTGTTTTTCAATGTTGAAGTTGTTGTTGAATTTGTTGGCGTTTTTCAATTTCGAGGTTGTTGGTGAATTTCTTGTTGTTTTTCAATGTTGAAGTTGTTGTTGAATTTGTTGGTGTTTTTCAATGTTGAGGTTGTTGTTGTTTTTCAATGTTGAGGTTGTTGTTGAATTTGTTGGTGTTTTTCAATGTTGAGGTTGTTGTTGTTTTTCAATGCTGAGGTTGTTGTTGAATTTGTTGGTGTTTTTCAATGCTGAGGTTGTGTTGAATTTGTTGGTGTTTTTCAATGTTGAGGTTTTTGTTGTTTTTCAATGTTGAGGTTGTTGTTGAATTTGTTGGTGTTTTTCAATGTTGAGGTTGTTGTTGTTTTTCAATGTTGAGGTTGTTGTTGAATTTGTTGGTGTTTTTCAATGTTGAAGTCGTTGTTGAATTTCTTGGTGTTTTTCAATGTTGAGGTTGTTGTTGTTTTTCAATGTTGAGGTTGTTGTTGAATTTGTTGGTGTTTTCAATGTTGAGGTTTTTCTTGAATTTGTTGGTGTTTTTCAATGTTGAGGTTGTTGTTGAATTTGATGGTGTTTTTCAATGTCGAGGTTGTTGCTGAATTTGTTGGTGTTTTTCAATGTTGAAGTTGTTGTTGAATTTGTTGGTGTTTTTCAATGTTGAGGTTGTTGCTGTTTTTCAATGTTGAGGTTGTTGTTGAATTTGTTGGTGTTTTTCAATGTTGAGATTGTTGTTGTTTTTCAATGTTGAGGTTGTTGTTGAATTTGTTGGTGTTTTTAAATTTTGAGGTTGTTGTTGAATTTGTTGGTGTTTTTCAATGTTGAGGTTGTTGTTGTTTTTCAATGTTGAGGTTGTTATTGAATTTGTTGGTGTTTTTCAATGTTTAGGTTGTTGTTGTTTTTCAATGTTGAGGTTGTTGTTGAATTTGTTGGCGTTTTTCAATTTCGAGGTTGTTGGTGAATTTCTTGTTGTTTTTCAATGTTGAAGTTGTTGTTGAATTTGTTGGTGTTTTTCAATGTTGAGGTTGTTGTTGTTTTTCAATGTTGAGGTTGTTGTTGAATTTGTTGGTGTTTTTCAATGTTGAGGTTGTTGTTGTTTTTCAATGTTGAGGTTGTTGTTGAATTTGTTGGTGTTTTTCAATGTTGAGGTTGTTGTTGAATTTGTTGTTGTTTTTCAATGTTGAGGTTGTTGTTGAATTTGTTGGTGTTTTTCAATGTTGAGGTTGTTGCTGTTTTTCAATGTTGAGGTTGTTGTTGAATTTGTTGGTGTTTTTCAATGTTGAGATTGTTGTTGTTTTTCAATGTTGAGGTTGTTGTTGAATTTGTTGGTGTTTTTAATGTTGAGGTTGTTGTTGAATTTGTTGGTGTTTTTCAATGTTGAGGTTGTTGTTGTTTTTCAATGTTGAGGTTGTTATTGAATTTGTTGGTGTTTTTCAATGCTTAGGTTGTTGTTGTTTTTCAATGTTGAGGTTGTTGTTGAATTTGTTGGCGTTTTTCAATTTCGAGGTTGTTGGTGAATTTCTTGTTGTTTATCAATGTTGAAGTTGTTGTTGAATTTGTTGGTGTTTTTCAATGTTGAGGTTGTTGGTGTTTTTCAATGCTGAGGTTGTTGTTGAATTTGTTGGTATTTTTCAATGTTGAGGTTGTTGTTGAATTTGTTGGTGTTTTTCAATGTTGAGGTTGTTGTTGTTTTTAAATGTTGAGGTTGTTGTTCAATTTGTTGATGTTTTTTCAATTTTGAGGTTGTTGGTGATTTTCAATGTTGAGGTTGTTGTTGAATTTGACGGTGTTTTTCAATGTCGAGGTTTTTGTTGAATTTGTTGGTGATTTTCAATGTTGAAGTTGTTGTTGAATTTGTTGGTGTTTTTCAATGTTGAGGTTGTTGCTGTTTTTCAATGTTGAGGTTGTTGTTGAATTTGTTGGTGTTTTTCAATGTTGAGATTGTTGTTGTTTTTCAATGTTGAGGTTGTTGTTGAATTTGTTGGTGTTTTTAAATGTTGAGGTTGTTGTTGAATTTGTTGGTGTTTTTCAATGTTGAAGTTGTTGTTGTTTTTCAATGTTGAGGTTGTTGTTGAATTTGTTGGTGTTTTTCAATGTTTAGGTTGTTGTTGTTTTTCAATGTTGAGGTTGTTGTTGAATTTGTTGGCGTTTTTCAATTTCGAGGTTGTTGGTGAATTTGTTGGTCTTTTTCAATGCTGAAGTTGTTGTTGAATTTGTTGGTGTTTTTCAATGTTGAGGTTGTTGTTGTTTTTCAATGCTGAGGTTGTTGTTGAATTTTTTGGTGTTTTTCAATGTTGAGGTTGTTGTTGAATTTGTTGGTGTTTTTCAATGTTGAAGTTGTTGTTGTTTTTCAATGTTGAGGTTGTTGTTGAATTTGTTGGTGTTTTTCAATGTTGAGGTTGTTGTTGTTTTTCAATGTTGAGGTTGTTGTTGAATTTGTTGGTCTTATTCAATGTTGAGGTTGTTGTTGTTTTTCAATGTTGAGGTTGTTGTTGAATTTGTTGGTGTTTTTCAATGTTGAGGTTGTTGTTGTTTTTCAATGTTGAGGTTGCTGTTGAATTTGTTGGTGTTTTTTCAATTTTGAGGTTGTTGGTGATTTTCAATGTTGAGGTTGTTGTTGAATTTGATGGTGTTTTTCAATGTCGAGGTTTTTGTTGAATTTGTTGGTGTTTTTCAATGTTGAAGTTGTTGTTGAATTTGTTGGTGTTTTTCAATTTCGAGGTTGTTGTTGAATTTGTTGGTGTTTTTCAATGTTGAAGTTTTTGTTGAATTTGTTGGTGTTTTTCAATGTTGAGGTTGTTGTTGTTTTTCAATGTTGAGGTTGTTGTTGAATTTGTTGGTGTTTTTCAATGTTGAGGTTGTTGTTGTTTTTCAATGCTGAGGTTGTTGTTGAATTTGTTGGTGTTTTTCAATGTAGAGGTTGTGTTGAATTTGTTGGTGTTTTTCAATGTTGAGGTTTTTGTTGTTTTTCAATGTTGAGGTTGTTGTTGAATTTGTTGGTGTTTTTCAATGTTGAGGTTGTTGTTGTTTTTCAATGTTGAGGTTGTTGTTGAATTTGTTGGTGTTTTTCAATGTTGAAGTCGTTGTTGAATTTCTTGGTGTTTTTCAATGTTGAGGTTGTTGTTGTTTTTCAATGTTGAGGTTGTTGTTGAATTTGTTGGTGTTTTCAATGTTGAGGTTTTTGTTGAATTTGTTGGTGTTTTTCAATGTTGAGGTTGTGGTTGAATTTGATGGTGTTTTTCAATGTCGAGGTTGTTGCTGAATTTGTTGGTGTTTTTCAATGTTGAAGTTGTTGTTGAATTTGTTGGTGTTTTTCAATGTTGAGGTTGTTGCTGTTTTTCAATGTTGAGGTTGTTGTTGAATTTGTTGGTGTTTTTCAATGTTGAGATTGTTGTTGTTTTTCAATGTTGAGGTTGTTGTTGAATTTGTTGGTGTTTTTAAATGTTGAGGTTGTTGTTGAATTTGTTGGTGTTTTTCAATGTTGAGGTTGTTATTGTTTTTCAATGTTGAGGTTGTTATTGAATTTGTTGGTGTTTTTCAATGTTTAGGTTGTTGTTGTTTTTCAATGTTGAAGTTGTTGTTGAATTTGTTGGCGTTTTTCAATTTCGAGGTTGTTGGTGAATTTCTTGTTGTTTTTCAATGTTGAAGTTGTTGTTGAATTTGTTGGTGTTTTTCAATGTTGAGGTTGTTGTTGTTTTTCAATGTTGAGGTTGTTGTTGAATTTGTTGGTGTTTTTCAATGTTGAGGTTGTTGTTGTTTTTCAATGCTGAGGTTGTTGTTGAATTTGTTGGTGTTTTTCAATGCTGAGGTTGTGTTGAATTTGTTGGTGTTTTTCAATGTTGAGGTTTTTGTTGTTTTTCAATGTTGAGGTTGTTGTTGAATTTGTTGGTGTTTTTCAATGTTGAGGTTGTTGTTGTTTTTCAATGTTGAGGTTGTTGTTGAATTTGTTGGTGTTTTTCAATGTTGAAGTCGTTGTTGAATTTCTTGGTGTTTTTCAATGTTGAGGTTGTTGTTGTTTTTCAATGTTGAGGTTGTTGTTGAATTTGTTGGTGTTTTCAATGTTGAGGTTTTTCTTGAATTTGTTGGTGTTTTTCAATGTTGAGGTTGTTGTTGAATTTGATGGTGTTTTTCAATGTCGAGGTTGTTGCTGAATTTGTTGGTGTTTTTCAATGTTGAAGTTGTTGTTGAATTTGTTGGTGTTTTTCAATGTTGAGGTTGTTGCTGTTTTTCAATGTTGAGGTTGTTGTTGAATTTGTTGGTGTTTTTCAATGTTGAGATTGTTGTTGTTTTTCAATGTTGAGGTTGTTGTTGAATTTGTTGGTGTTTTTCAATGTTGAGGTTTTTGTTGTTTTTCAATGTTGAGGTTGTTGTTGAATTTGTTGGTGTTTTTCAATGTTGAGGTTGTTGTTGTTTTTCAATGTTGAGGTTGTTGTTGAATTTGTTGGTGTTTTTCAATGTTGAAGTCGTTGTTGAATTTCTTGGTGTTTTTCAATGTTGAGGTTGTTGTTGTTTTTCAATGTTGAGGTTGTTGTTGAATTTGTTGGTGTTTTCAATGTTGAGGTTTTTCTTGAATTTGTTGGTGTTTTTCAATGTTGAGGTTGTTGTTGAATTTGATGGTGTTTTTCAATGTCGAGGTTGTTGCTGAATTTGTTGGTGTTTTTCAATGTTGAAGTTGTTGTTGAATTTGTTGGTGTTTTTCAATGTTGAGGTTGTTGCTGTTTTTCAATGTTGAGGTTGTTGTTGAATTTGTTGGTGTTTTTCAATGTTGAGGTTGTTGTTGAATTTGTTGGTGTTTTTCAATTTCGAGGTTGTTGGTGAATTTCTTGTTGTTTTTCAATGTTGAAGTTGTTGTTGAATTTGTTGGTGTTTTTCAATGTTGAGGTTGTTGTTGTTTTTCAATGTTGAGGTTGTTGTTGAATTTGTTGGTGTTTTTCAATGTTGAGGTTGTTGTTGTTTTTCAATGTTGAGGTTGTTGTTGAATTTGTTGGTGTTTTTCAATGTTGAGGTTGTTGTTGAATTTGTTGTTGTTTTTCAATGTTGAGGTTGTTGTTGAATTTGTTGGTGTTTTTCAATGTTGAGGTTGTTGTTGTTTTTCAATGTTGAGGTTGTTGTTGAATTTGTTGGCGTTTTTCAATTTCGAGGTTGTTGGTGAATTTCTTGTTGTTTTTCAATGTTGAAGTTGTTGTTGAATTTGTTGGTGTTTTTCAATGTTGAGGTTGTTGTTGTTTTTCAATGTTGAGGTTGTTGTTGAATTTGTTGGTGTTTTTCAATGTTGAGGTTGTTGTTGTTTTTCAATGTTGAGGTTGTTGTTGAATTTGTTGGTGTTTTTCAATGTTGAGGTTGTTGTTGAATTTGTTGTTGTTTTTCAATGTTGAGGTTGTTGTTGAATTTGTTGGTGTTTTTCAATGTTGAGGTTGTTGCTGTTTTTCAATGTTGAGGTTGTTGTTGAATTTGTTGGTGTTTTTCAATGTTGAGATTGTTGTTGTTTTTCAATGTTGAGGTTGTTGTTGAATTTGTTGGTGTTTTTAATGTTGAGGTTGTTGTTGAATTTGTTGGTGTTTTTCAATGTTGAGGTTGTTGTTGTTTTTCAATGTTGAGGTTGTTATTGAATTTGTTGGTGTTTTTCAATGCTTAGGTTGTTGTTGTTTTTCAATGTTGAGGTTGTTGTTGAATTTGTTGGCGTTTTTCAATTTCGAGGTTGTTGGTGAATTTCTTGTTGTTTATCAATGTTGAAGTTGTTGTTGAATTTGTTGGTGTTTTTCAATGTTGAGGTTGTTGGTGTTTTTCAATGCTGAGGTTGTTGTTGAATTTGTTGGTATTTTTCAATGTTGAGGTTGTTGTTGAATTTGTTGGTGTTTTTCAATGTTGAGGTTGTTGTTGTTTTTAAATGTTGAGGTTGTTGTTCAATTTGTTGATGTTTTTTCAATTTTGAGGTTGTTGGTGATTTTCAATGTTGAGGTTGTTGTTGAATTTGACGGTGTTTTTCAATGTCGAGGTTTTTGTTGAATTTGTTGGTGATTTTCAATGTTGAAGTTGTTGTTGAATTTGTTGGTGTTTTTCAATGTTGAGGTTGTTGCTGTTTTTCAATGTTGAGGTTGTTGTTGAATTTGTTGGTGTTTTTCAATGTTGAGATTGTTGTTGTTTTTCAATGTTGAGGTTGTTGTTGAATTTGTTGGTGTTTTTAAATGTTGAGGTTGTTGTTGAATTTGTTGGTGTTTTTCAATGTTGAAGTTGTTGTTGTTTTTCAATGTTGAGGTTGTTGTTGAATTTGTTGGTGTTTTTCAATGTTTAGGTTGTTGTTGTTTTTCAATGTTGAGGTTGTTGTTGAATTTGTTGGCGTTTTTCAATTTCGAGGTTGTTGGTGAATTTGTTGGTCTTTTTCAATGCTGAAGTTGTTGTTGAATTTGTTGGTGTTTTTCAATGTTGAGGTTGTTGTTGTTTTTCAATGCTGAGGTTGTTGTTGAATTTTTTGGTGTTTTTCAATGTTGAGGTTGTTGTTGAATTTGTTGGTGTTTTTCAATGTTGAAGTTGTTGTTGTTTTTCAATGTTGAGGTTGTTGTTGAATTTGTTGGTGTTTTTCAATGTTGAGGTTGTTGTTGTTTTTCAATGTTGAGGTTGTTGTTGAATTTGTTGGTCTTATTCAATGTTGAGGTTGTTGTTGTTTTTCAATGTTGAGGTTGTTGTTGAATTTGTTGGTGTTTTTCAATGTTGAGGTTGTTGTTGTTTTTCAATGTTGAGGTTGCTGTTGAATTTGTTGGTGTTTTTTCAATTTTGAGGTTGTTGGTGATTTTCAATGTTGAGGTTGTTGTTGAATTTGATGGTGTTTTTCAATGTCGAGGTTTTTGTTGAATTTGTTGGTGTTTTTCAATGTTGAAGTTGTTGTTGAATTTGTTGGTGTTTTTCAATTTCGAGGTTGTTGTTGAATTTGTTGGTGTTTTTCAATGTTGAAGTTTTTGTTGAATTTGTTGGTGTTTTTCAATGTTGAGGTTGTTGTTGTTTTTCAATGTTGAGGTTGTTGTTGAATTTGTTGGTGTTTTTCAATGTTGAGGTTGTTGTTGTTTTTCAATGCTGAGGTTGTTGTTGAATTTGTTGGTGTTTTTCAATGTAGAGGTTGTGTTGAATTTGTTGGTGTTTTTCAATGTTGAGGTTTTTGTTGTTTTTCAATGTTGAGGTTGTTGTTGAATTTGTTGGTGTTTTTCAATGTTGAGGTTGTTGTTGTTTTTCAATGTTGAGGTTGTTGTTGAATTTGTTGGTGTTTTTCAATGTTGAAGTCGTTGTTGAATTTCTTGGTGTTTTTCAATGTTGAGGTTGTTGTTGTTTTTCAATGTTGAGGTTGTTGTTGAATTTGTTGGTGTTTTCAATGTTGAGGTTTTTCTTGAATTTGTTGGTGTTTTTCAATGTTGAGGTTGTTGTTGAATTTGATGGTGTTTTTCAATGTCGAGGTTGTTGCTGAATTTGTTGGTGTTTTTCAATGTTGAAGTTGTTGTTGAATTTGTTGGTGTTTTTCAATGTTGAGGTTGTTGCTGTTTTTCAATGTTGAGGTTGTTGTTGAATTTGTTGGTGTTTTTCAATGTTGAGATTGTTGTTGTTTTTCAATGTTGAGGTTGTTGTTGAATTTGTTGGTGTTTTTAAATTTTGAGGTTGTTGTTGAATTTGTTGGTGTTTTTCAATGTTGAGGTTGTTGTTGTTTTTCAATGTTGAGGTTGTTATTGAATTTGTTGGTGTTTTTCAATGTTTAGGTTGTTGTTGTTTTTCAATGTTGAGGTTGTTGTTGAATTTGTTGGCGTTTTTCAATTTCGAGGTTGTTGGTGAATTTCTTGTTGTTTTTCAATGTTGAAGTTGTTGTTGAATTTGTTGGTGTTTTTCAATGTTGAGGTTGTTGTTGTTTTTCAATGTTGAGGTTGTTGTTGAATTTGTTGGTGTTTTTCAATGTTGAGGTTGTTGTTGTTTTTCAATGTTGAGGTTGTTGTTGAATTTGTTGGTGTTTTTCAATGTTGAGGTTGTTGTTGAATTTGTTGTTGTTTTTCAATGTTGAGGTTGTTGTTGAATTTGTTGGTGTTTTTCAATGTTGAGGTTGTTGCTGTTTTTCAATGTTGAGGTTGTTGTTGAATTTGTTGGTGTTTTTCAATGTTGAGATTGTTGTTGTTTTTCAATGTTGAGGTTGTTGTTGAATTTGTTGGTGTTTTTAATGTTGAGGTTGTTGTTGAATTTGTTGGTGTTTTTCAATGTTGAGGTTGTTGTTGTTTTTCAATGTTGAGGTTGTTATTGAATTTGTTGGTGTTTTTCAATGCTTAGGTTGTTGTTGTTTTTCAATGTTGAGGTTGTTGTTGAATTTGTTGGCGTTTTTCAATTTCGAGGTTGTTGGTGAATTTCTTGTTGTTTATCAATGTTGAAGTTGTTGTTGAATTTGTTGGTGTTTTTCAATGTTGAGGTTGTTGGTGTTTTTCAATGCTGAGGTTGTTGTTGAATTTGTTGGTATTTTTCAATGTTGAGGTTGTTGTTGAATTTGTTGGTGTTTTTCAATGTTGAGGTTGTTGTTGTTTTTAAATGTTGAGGTTGTTGTTCAATTTGTTGATGTTTTTTCAATTTTGAGGTTGTTGGTGATTTTCAATGTTGAGGTTGTTGTTGAATTTGACGGTGTTTTTCAATGTCGAGGTTTTTGTTGAATTTGTTGGTGATTTTCAATGTTGAAGTTGTTGTTGAATTTGTTGGTGTTTTTCAATGTTGAGGTTGTTGCTGTTTTTCAATGTTGAGGTTGTTGTTGAATTTGTTGGTGTTTTTCAATGTTGAGATTGTTGTTGTTTTTCAATGTTGAGGTTGTTGTTGAATTTGTTGGTGTTTTTAAATGTTGAGGTTGTTGTTGAATTTGTTGGTGTTTTTCAATGTTGAAGTTGTTGTTGTTTTTCAATGTTGAGGTTGTTGTTGAATTTGTTGGTGTTTTTCAATGTTTAGGTTGTTGTTGTTTTTCAATGTTGAGGTTGTTGTTGAATTTGTTGGCGTTTTTCAATTTCGAGGTTGTTGGTGAATTTGTTGGTCTTTTTCAATGTTGAAGTTGTTGTTGAATTTGTTGGTGTTTTTCAATGTTGAGGTTGTTGTTGTTTTTCAATGCTGAGGTTGTTGTTGAATTTTTTGGTGTCTTTCAATGTTGAGGTTGTTGTTGAATTTGTTGGTGTTTTTCAATGTTGAAGTTGTTGTTGTTTTTCAATGTTGAGGTTGTTGTTGAATTTGTTGGTGTTTTTCAATGTTGAGGTTGTTGTTGTTTTTCAATGTTGAGGTTGTTGTTGAATTTGTTGGTCTTATTCAATGTTGAGGTTGTTGTTGTTTTTCAATGTTGAGGTTGTTGTTGAATTTGTTGGTGTTTTTCAATTTCGAGGTTGTTGTTGAATTTGTTGGTGTTTTTCAATGTTGAGGTTGTTGTTGAATTTGTTGGTGTTTTTCAATGTTGAGTTTGTTGTTGTTTTTCAATATTGAGGTTGTTGTTGAATTTGTTGGTGTTTTTCAATGTTGAGCTTGTTGTTGTTTTTCAATGTTGAGGTTGTTGTTGAATTTGTTGGTGTTTTTCAATGTTGAGGTTGTTGTTGTTTTTCAATGTTGAGGTTGTTGTTGAATTTGTTGGTGTTTTTCAATGTTGAGGTTGTTGTTGTTTTTCAAAGCTGAGGTTTTTGTTGAATTTGTTGGTGTTTTTCAATGTTGAGGTTGTGTTGAATTTGTTGGTGTTTTTCAATGTTGAGGTTTTTGTTGTTTTTCAATGTTGAGGTTGTTGTTGAATTTGTTGGTGTTTTTCAATGTTGAGGTTGTTGTTGTTTTTCAATGTTGAGGTTGTTGTTGAATTTGTTGGTGTTATTCAATGTTGAAGTCGTTGTTGAATTTCTTGGTGTTTTTCAATGTTGAGGTTGTTGTTGTTTTTCAATGTTGAGGTTGTTGTTGAATTTGTTGGTGTTTTCAATGTTGAGGTTTTTGTTGAATTTGTTGGTGTTTTTCAATGTTGAGGTTGTTGTTGAATTTGATGGTGTTTTTCAATGTCGAGGTTGTTGCTGAATTTGTTGGTGTTTTTCAATGTTGAAGTTGTTGTTGAATTTGTTGGTGTTTTTCAATGTTGAGGTTGTTGCTGTTTTTCAATGTTGAGGTTGTTGTTGAATTTGTTGGTGTTTTTCAATGTTGAGATTGTTGTTGTTTTTCAATGTTGAGGTTGTTGTTGAATTTGTTGGTGTTTTTAAATGTTGAGGTTGTTGTTGAATTTGTTGGTGTTTTACAATGTTGAGGTTGTTGTTGTTTTTCAATGTTGAGGTTGTTATTGAATTTGTTGGTGTTTTTCAATGTTTAGGTTGTTGTTGTTTTTCAATGTTGAGGTTGTTGTTGAATTTGTTGGCGTTTTTCAATTTCGAGGTTGTTGGTGAATTTCTTGTTGTTTTTCAATGTTGAAGTTGTTGTTGAATTTGTTGGTGTTTTTCAATGTTGAGGTTGTTGTTGTTTTTCAATGTTGAGGTTGTTGTTGAATTTGTTGGTGTTTTTCAATGTTGAGGTTGTTGTTGTTTTTCAATGCTGAGGTTGTTGTTGAATTTGTTGGTGTTTTTCAATGTTGAGGTTGTGTTGAATTTGTTGGTGTTTTTCAATGTTGAGGTTTTTGTTGTTTTTCAATGTTGAGGTTGTTGTTGAATTTGTTGGTGTTTTTCAATGTTGAGGTTGTTGTTGTTTTTCAATGTTGAGTTTGTTGTTGAATTTGTTGGTGTTTTTCAATGTTGAAGTCGTTGTTGAATTTCTTGGTGTTTTTCAATGTTGAGGTTGTTGTTGTTTTTCAATGTTGAGGTTGTTGTTGAATTTGTTGGTGTTTTCAATGTTGAGGTTTTTGTTGAATTTGTTGGTGTTTTTCAAAGTTGAGGTTGTTGTTGAATTTGATGGTGTTTTTCAATGTCGAGGTTGTTGCTGAATTTGTTGGTGTTTTTCAATGTTGAAGTTGTTGTTGAATTTGTTGGTGTTTTTCAATGTTGAGGTTGTTGCTGTTTTTCAATGTTGAGGTTGTTGTTGAATTTGTTGGTGTTTTTCAATGTTGAGATTGTTGTTGTTTTTCAATGTTGAGGTTGTTGTTGAATTTGTTGGCGTTTTTCAAAGTTGAGGTTGTTGTTTTTCAATGTTGAGGTTGTTATTGAATTTGTTGGTGTTTTTCAATGTTTAGGTTGTTGTTGTTTTTCAATGTTGAGGTTGTTGTTGAATTTGTTGGCGTTTCTCAATTTCGAGGTTGTTGGTGAATTTCTTGTTGTTTTTCAATGTTGAAGTTGTTGTTGAATTTGTTGGTGTTCTTCAATGTTGAGGTTGTTGTTGTTTTTCAATGTTGAGGTTGTTGTTGAATTTGTTGGTGTTTTTCAATGTTGAGGTTGTTGTTGTTTTTCAATGTTGAGGTTGTTGTTGAATTTGTTGGTGTTTTTCAATGTTGAGGTTGTTGTTGAATTTGTTGGTGTTTTTCAATGTTGAGGTTGTTGTTGAATTTGTTGGTGTTTTTCAATGTTGAGGTTGTTGCTGTTTTTCAATGTTGAGGTTGTTGTTGAATTTGTTGGTGTTTTTCAATGTTGAGATTGTTGTTGTTTTTCAATGTTGAGGTTGTTGTTGAATTTGTTGGTGTTTTTAAATGTTGAGGTTGTTGTTGAATTTGTTGGTGTTTTTCAATGTTGAGGTTGTTGTTGTTTTTCAATGTTGAGGTTGTTATTGAATTTGTTGGTGTTTTTCAATGTTGAGGTTGTTGTTGTTTTTCAATGTTGAGGTTGTTGTTGAATTTGTTGGCGTTTTTCAATTTCGAGGTTGTTGGTGAATTTCTTGTTGTTTTTCAATGTTGAAGTTGTTGTTGAATTTGTTGGTGTTTTTCAATGTTGAGGTTGTTGTTGTTTTTCAATGTAGAGGTTGTTGTTGAATTTGTTGGTGTTTTTCAATGTTGAGGTTGTTGTTGTTTTTCAATGCTGAGGTTGTTGTTGAATTTGTTGGTGTTTTTCAATGTTGAGGTTGCTGTTGAATTTGTTGGTGTTTTTCAATGTTGAGGTTTTTGTTGTTTTTCAATGTTGAGGTTGTTGTTGAATTTGAAGGTGTTTTTCAATGTTGAGGTTGTTGTTGTTTTTCAATGTTGAGATTGTTGTTGAATTTGTTGGTGTTTTTCAATGTTGAAGTCGTTGTTGAATTTCTTGGTGTTTTTCAATGTTGAGGTTGTTGTTGTTTTTCAATGTTGAGGTTGTTGTTGAATTTGTTGGTGTTTTCAATGTTGAGGTTTTTGTTGAATTTGTTGGTGTTTTTCAATGTTGAGGTTGTTGTTGAATTTGATGGTGTTTTTCAATGTCGAGGTTGTTGCTGAATTTGTTGGTGTTTTTCAATGTTGAAGTTGTTGTTGAATTTGTTGGTGTTTTTCAATGTTGAGGTTGTTGCTGTTTTTCAATGTTGAGGTTGTTGTTGAATTTGTTGGTGTTTTTCAATGTTGAGATTGTTGTTGTTTTTCAATGCTGAGGTTGTTGTTGAATTTGTTGGTGTTTTTCAATGTTGAGGTTGTTGTTGAATTTGTTGGTGTTTTTCAATGTTGAGGTTGTTGTTGTTTTTAAATGTTGAGGTTGTTGTTGAATTTGTTGATTTTTTTCAATTTTGAGGTTGTTGGTGATTTTCAATGTTGAGGTTGTTGTTGAATTTGACGGTGTTTTTCAATGTCGAGGTTTTTGTTGAATTTGTTGGTGATTTTCAATGTTGAAGTTGTTGTTGAATTTGTTGGTGTTTTTCAATGTTGAGGTTGTTGCTGTTTTTCAATGTTGAGGTTGTTGTTGAATTTGTTGGTGTTTTCAATGTTGAGATTGTTGTTGTTTTTCAATGTTGAGGTTGTTGTTGAATTTGTTGGTGTTTTTAATTGTTGAGGTTGTTGTTGAATTTGTTGGTGTTTTTCAATGTTGAGGTTGTTGTTGTTTTTCAATGTTGAGGTTGCTGTTGAATTTGTTGGTGTTTTTCAATGTTTAGGTTGTTGTTGTTTTTCAATGTTGAGGTTGTTGTTGAATTTGTTGGCGTTTTTCAATTTCGAGGTTGTTGGTGAATTTGTTGGTCTTTTTCAATGTTGAAGTTGTTGTTGAATTTGTTGGTGTTTTTCAATGTTGAGGTTGTTGTTGTTTTTCAATGCTGAGGTTGTTGTTGAATTTGTTGGTGTTTTTCAATGTTGAGGTTGTTGTTGAATTTGTTGGTGTTTTTCAATGTTGAGGTTGTTGTTGAATTTGTTGGTGTTTTTCAATGTTGAGTTTGTTGTTGTTTTTCAATGTTGAGGTTGTTGTTGAATTTGTTGGTGTTTTTCAATGTTGAGCTTGTTGTTGTTTTTCAATGTTGAGGTTGTTGTTGAATTTGTTGGTGTTTTTCAATGTTGAGGTTGTTGTTGTTTTTCAATGTTGAGGTTGTTGTTGAATTTGTTGGTGTTTTTCAATGTTGAGGTTGTTGTTGAATTTGTTGGTGTTTTTCAATGTTGAGGTTGTTGTTGTTTTTCAATGTTGAGGTTGTTGAATTTGTTGGTATTTTTCAATCTTGAGTTTGTTGTTGAATTTGTTGGTGTTTTTAAAAGTTGAGGTTGTTGTTGAATTTGTTGATGTTTTTCAATGTTGAGGTTGTTGTTGTTTTTCAATGTTGAGGTTGTTGTTGAGTTTGTTGGTGTTTTTCAATGTTGAGGTTGTTGTTGAATTTGTTGGTGTTTTTCAATGTTGAGGTTGTTGTTGTTTTTCAATGTTGAGGTTGTTATTGAATTTGTTGGTGTTTTTCAATGTTTAGGTTGTTGTTGTTTTTCAATGTTGAGGTTGTTGTTGAATTTGTTGGCGTTTCTCAATTTCGAGGTTGTTGGTGAATTTCTTGTTGTTTTTCAATGTTGAAGTTGTTGTTGAATTTGTTGGTGTTCTTCAATGTTGAGGTTGTTGTTGTTTTTCAATGTTGAGGTTGTTGTTGAATTTGTTGGTGTTTTTCAATGTTGAGGTTGTTGTTGTTTTTCAATGTTGAGGTTGTTGTTGAATTTGTTGGTGTTTTTCAATGTTGAGGTTGTTGTTGAATTTGTTGGTGTTTTTCAACGTTGAGGTTGTTGTTGAATTTGTTGGTGTTTTTCAATGTTGAGGTTGTTGCTGTTTTTCAATGTTGAGGTTGTTGTTGAATTTGTTGGTGTTTTTCAATGTTGAGATTGTTGTTGTTTTTCAATGTTGAGGTTGTTGTTGAATTTGTTGGTGTTTTTAAATGTTGAGATTGTTGTTGAATTTGTTGGTGTTTTTCAATGTTGAGGTTGTTGTTGTTTTTCAATGTTGAGGTTGTTATTGAATTTGTTGGTGTTTTTCAATGTTGAGGTTGTTGTTGTTTTTCAATGTTGAGGTTGTTGTTGAATTTGTTGGCGTTTTTCAATTTCGAGGTTGTTGGTGAATTTCTTGTTGTTTTTCAATGTTGAAGTTGTTGTTGAATTTGTTGGTGTTTTTCAATGTTGAGGTTGCTGTTGAATTTGTTGGTGTTTTTCAATGTTGAGGTTTTTGTTGTTTTTCAATGTTGAGGTTGTTGTTGAATTTGAAGGTGTTTTTCAATGTTGAGGTTGTTGTTGTTTTTCAATGTAGAGGTTGTTGTTGAATTTGTTGGTGTTTTTCAATGTTGAGGTTGTTGTTGTTTTTCAATGCTGAGGTTGTTGTTGAATTTGTTGGTGTATTTCAATGTTGAGGTTGCTGTTGAATTTGTTGGTGTTTTTCAATGTTGAGGTTTTTGTTGTTTTTCAATGTTGAGGTTGTTGTTGAATTTGAAGGTGTTTTTCAATGTTGAGGTTGTTGTTGTTTTTCAATGTTGAGATTGTTGTTGAATTTGTTGGTGTTTTTCAATGTTGAAGTCGTTGTTGAATTTCTTGGTGTTTTTCAATGTTGAGGTTGTTGTTGTTTTTCAATGTTGAGGTTGTTGTTGAATTTGTTGGTGTTTTCAATGTTGAGGTTTTTGTTGAATTTGTTGGTGTTTTTCAATGTTGAGGTTGTTGTTGAATTTGATGGTGTTTTTCAATGTCGAGGTTGTTGCTGAATTTGTTGGTGTTTTTCAATGTTGAAGTTGTTGTTGAATTTGTTGGTGTTTTTCAATGTTGAGGTTGTTGCTGTTTTTCAATGTTGAGGTTGTTGTTGAATTTGTTGGTGTTTTTCAATGTTGAGATTGTTGTTGTTTTTCAATGCTGAGGTTGTTGTTGAATTTGTTGGTGTTTTTCAATGTTGAGGTTGTTGTTGAATTTGTTGGTGTTTTTCAATGTTGAGGTTGTTGTTGTTTTTAAATGTTGAGGTTGTTGTTGAATTTGTTGATTTTTTTCAATTTTGAGGTTGTTGGTGATTTTCAATGTTGAGGTTGTTGTTGAATTTGACGGTGTTTTTCAATGTCGAGGTTTTTGTTGAATTTGTTGGTGATTTTCAATGTTGAAGTTGTTGTTGAATTTGTTGGTGTTTTTCAATGTTGAGGTTGTTGCTGTTTTTCAATGTTGAGGTTGTTGTTGAATTTGTTGGTGTTTTTCAATGTTGAGATTGTTGTTGTTTTTCAATGTTGAGGTTGTTGTTGAATTTGTTGGTGTTTTTAATTGTTGAGGTTGTTGTTGAATTTGTTGGTGTTTTTCAATGTTGAGGTTGTTGTTGTTTTTCAATGTTGAGGTTGCTGTTGAATTTGTTGGTGTTTTTCAATGTTTAGGTTGTTGTTGTTTTTCAATGTTGAGGTTGTTGTTGAATTTGTTGGCGTTTTTCAATTTCGAGGTTGTTGGTGAATTTGTTGGTCTTTTTCAATGTTGAAGTTGTTGTTGAATTTGTTGGTGTTTTTCAATGTTGAGGTTGTTGTTGTTTTTCAATGCTGAGGTTGTTGTTGAATTTGTTGGTGTTTTTCAATGTTGAGGTTGTTGTTGAATTTGTTGGTGTTTTTCAATGTTGAGGTTGTTGTTGAATTTGTTGGTGTTTTTCAATGTTGAGTTTGTTGTTGTTTTTCAATGTTGAGGTTGTTGTTGAATTTGTTGGTGTTTTTCAATGTTGAGCTTGTTGTTGTTTTTCAATGTTGAGGTTGTTGTTGAATTTGTTGGTGTTTTTCAATGTTGAGGTTGTTGTTGTTTTTCAATGTTGAGGTTGTTGTTGAATTTGTTGGTGTTTTTCAATGTTGAGGTTGTTGTTGAATTTGTTGGTGTTTTTCAATGTTGAGGTTGTTGTTGTTTTTCAATGTTGAGGTTGTTGAATTTGTTGGTATTTTTCAATCTTGAGTTTGTTGTTGAATTTGTTGGTGTTTTTAAAAGTTGAGGTTGTTGTTGAATTTGTTGATGTTTTTCAATGTTGAGGTTGTTGTTGTTTTTCAATGTTGAGGTTGTTGTTGAGTTTGTTGGTGTTTTTCAATGTTGAGGTTGTTGTTGAATTTGTTGGTGTTTTTCAATGTTGAGGTTGTTGAATTTGTTGGTGTTTTTCAATGTTGAGATTGTTGTTGTTTTTCAATGTTGAGGTTGTTGTTGAATTTGTTGGTGTTTTTAATGTTGAGGTTGTTGTTGAATTTGTTGGTGTTTTTCAATGTTGAGGTTGTTGTTGTTTTTCAATGTTGAGGTTGTTATTGAATTTGTTGGTGTTTTTCAATGCTTAGGTTGTTGTTGTTTTTCAATGTTGAGGTTGTTGTTGAATTTGTTGGCGTTTTTCAATTTCGAGGTTGTTGGTGAATTTCTTGTTGTTTATCAATGTTGAAGTTGTTGTTGAATTTGTTGGTGTTTTTCAATGTTGAGGTTGTTGGTGTTTTTCAATGCGGAGGTTGTTGTTGAATTTGTTGGTATTTTTCAATGTTGAGGTTGTTGTTGAATTTGTTGGTGTTTTTCAATGTTGAGGTTGTTGTTGTTTTTAAATGTTGAGGTTGTTGTTCAATTTGTTGATGTTTTTTCAATTTTGAGGTTGTTGGTGATTTTCAATGTTGAGGTTGTTGTTGAATTTGACGGTGTTTTTCAATGTCGAGGTTTTTGTTGAATTTGTTGGTGATTTTCAATGTTGAAGTTGTTGTTGAATTTGTTGGTGTTTTTCAATGTTGAGGTTGTTGCTGTTTTTCAATGTTGAGGTTGTTGTTGAATTTGTTGGTGTTTTTCAATGTTGAGATTGTTGTTGTTTTTCAATGTTGAGGTTGTTGTTGAATTTGTTGGTGTTTTTAAATGTTGAGGTTGTTGTTCAATTTGTTGGTGTTTTTCAATGTTGAAGTTGTTTTTGTTTTTCAATGTTGAGGTTGTTGTTGAATTTGTTGGTGTTTTTCAATGTTTAGGTTGTTGTTGTTTTTCAATGTTGAGGTTGTTGTTGAATTTGTTGGCGTTTTTCAATTTCGAGGTTGTTGGTGAATTTGTTGGTCTTTTTCAATGTTGAAGTTGTTGTTGAATTTGTTGGTGTTTTTCAATGTTGAGGTTGTTGTTGTTTTTCAATGCTGAGGTTGTTGTTGAATTTTTTGGTGTTTTTCAATGTTGAGGTTGTTGTTGAATTTGTTGGTGTTTTTCAATGTTGAAGTTGTTGTTGTTTTTCAATGTTGAGGTTGTTGTTGAATTTGTTGGTGTTTTTCAATGTTGAGGTTGTTGTTGTTTTTCAATGTTGAGGTTGTTGTTGAATTTGTTGGTCTTATTCAATGTTGAGGTTGTTGTTGTTTTTCAATGTTGAGGTTGTTGTTGAATTTGTTGGTGTTTTTCAATTTCGAGGTTGTTGTTGAATTTGTTGGTGTTTTTCAATGTTGAGGTTGTTGTTGAATTTGTTGGTGTTTTTCAATGTTGAGTTTGTTGTTGTTTTTCAATATTGAGGTTGTTGTTGAATTTGTTGGTGTTTTTCAATGTTGAGCTTGTTGTTGTTTTTCAATGTTGAGGTTGTTGTTGAATTTGTTGGTGTTTTTCAATGTTGAGGTTGTTGTTGTTTTTCAATGTTGAGGTTGTTGTTGAATTTGTTGGTGTTTTTCAATGTTGAGGTTGTTGTTGTTTTTCAAAGCTGAGGTTTTTGTTGAATTTGTTGGTGTTTTTCAATGTTGAGGTTGTGTTGAATTTGTTGGTGTTTTTCAATGTTGAGGTTTTTGTTGTTTTTCAATGTTGAGGTTGTTGTTGAATTTGTTGGTGTTTTTCAATGTTGAGGTTGTTGTTGTTTTTCAATGTTGAGGTTGTTGTTGAATTTGTTGGTGTTTTTCAATGTTGAAGTCGTTGTTGAATTTCTTGGTGTTTTTCAATGTTGAGGTTGTTGTTGTTTTTCAATGTTGAGGTTGTTGTTGAATTTGTTGGTGTTTTCAATGTTGAGGTTTTTGTTGAATTTGTTGGTGTTTTTCAATGTTGAGGTTGTTGTTGAATTTGATGGTGTTTTTCAATGTCGAGGTTGTTGCTGAATTTGTTGGTGTTTTTCAATGTTGAAGTTGTTGTTGAATTTGTTGGTGTTTTTCAATGTTGAGGTTGTTGCTGTTTTTCAATGTTGAGGTTGTTGTTGAATTTGTTGGTGTTTTTCAATGATGAGATTGTTGTTGTTTTTCAATGTTGAGGTTGTTGTTGAATTTGTTGGTGTTTTTAAATGTTGAGGTTGTTGTTGAATTTGTTGGTGTTTTACAATGTTGAGGTTGTTGTTGTTTTTCAATGTTGAGGTTGTTATTGAATTTGTTGGTGTTTTTCAATGTTTAGGTTGTTGTTGTTTTTCAATGTTGAGGTGGTTGTTGAATTTGTTGGCGTTTTTCAATTTCGAGGTTGTTGGTGAATTTCTTGTTGTTTTTCAATGTTGAGGTTTTTGTTGTTTTTCAATGTTGAGGTTGTTGTTGAATTTGTTGGTGTTTTTCAATGTTGAGGTTGTTGTTGTTTTTCAATGTTGAGGTTGTTGTTGAATTTGTTGGTGTTTTTCAATGTTGAAGTCGTTGTTGAATTTCTTGGTGTTTTTCAATGTTGAGGTTGTTGTTGTTTTTCAATGTTGAGGTTGTTGTTGAATTTGTTGGTGTTTTCAATGTTGAGGTTTTTGTTGAATTTGTTGGTGTTTTTCAAAGTTGAGGTTGTTGTTGAATTTGATGGTGTTTTTCAATGTCGAGGTTGTTGCTGAATTTGTTGGTGTTTTTCAATGTTGAAGTTGTTGTTGAATTTGTTGGTGTTTTTCAATGTTGAGGTTGTTGCTGTTTTTCAATGTTGAGGTTGTTGTTGAATTTGTTGGTGTTTTTCAATGTTGAGATTGTTGTTGTTTTTCAATGTTGAGGTTGTTGTTGAATTTGTTGGCGTTTTTCAAAGTTGAGGTTGTTGTTGTTTTTCAATGTTGAGGTTGTTATTGAATTTGTTGGTGTTTTTCAATGTTTAGGTTGTTGTTGTTTTTCAATGTTGAGGTTGTTGTTGAATTTGTTGGCGTTTCTCAATTTCGAGGTTGTTGGTGAATTTCTTGTTGTTTTTCAATGTTGAAGTTGTTGTTGAATTTGTTGGTGTTCTTCAATGTTGAGGTTGTTGTTGTTTTTCAATGTTGAGGTTGTTGTTGAATTTGTTGGTGTTTTTCAATGTTGAGGTTGTTGTTGTTTTTCAATGTTGAGGTTGTTGTTGAATTTGTTGGTGTTTTTCAATGTTGAGGTTGTTGTTGAATTTGTTGGTGTTTTTCAATGTTGAGGTTGTTGTTGAATTTGTTGGTGTTTTTCAATGTTGAGGTTGTTGCTGTTTTTCAATGTTGAGGTTGTTGTTGAATTTGTTGGTGTTTTTCAATGTTGAGATTGTTGTTGTTTTTCAATGTTGAGGTTGTTGTTGAATTTGTTGGTGTTTTTAAATGTTGAGGTTGTTGTTGAATTTGTTGGTGTTTTTCAATGTTGAGGTTGTTGTTGTTTTTCAATGTTGAGGTTGTTATTGAATTTGTTGGTGTTTTTCAATGTTGAGGTTGTTGTTGTTTTTCAATGTTGAGGTTGTTGTTGAATTTGTTGGCGTTTTTCAATTTCGAGGTTGTTGGTGAATTTCTTGTTGTTTTTCAATGTTGAAGTTGTTGTTGAATTTGTTGGTGTTTTTCAATGTTGAGGTTGTTGTTGTTTTTCAATGTAGAGGTTGTTGTTGAATTTGTTGGTGTTTTTCAATGTTGAGGTTGTTGTTGTTTTTCAATGCTGAGGTTGTTGTTGAATTTGTTGGTGTTTTTCAATGTTGAGGTTGCTGTTGAATTTGTTGGTGTTTTTCAATGTTGAGGTTTTTGTTGTTTTTCAATGTTGAGGTTGTTGTTGAATTTGAAGGTGTTTTTCAATGTTGAGGTTGTTGTTGTTTTTCAATGTTGAGATTGTTGTTGAATTTGTTGGTGTTTTTCAATGTTGAAGTCGTTGTTGAATTTCTTGGTGTTTTTCAATGTTGAGGTTGTTGTTGTTTTTCAATGTTGAGGTTGTTGTTGAATTTGTTGGTGTTTTCAATGTTGAGGTTTTTGTTGAATTTGTTGGTGTTTTTCAATGTTGAGGTTGTTGTTGAATTTGATGGTGTTTTTCAATGTCGAGGTTGTTGCTGAATTTGTTGGTGTTTTTCAATGTTGAAGTTGTTGTTGAATTTGTTGGTGTTTTTCAATGTTGAGGTTGTTGCTGTTTTTCAATGTTGAGGTTGTTGTTGAATTTGTTGGTGTTTTTCAATGTTGAGATTGTTGTTGTTTTTCAATGCTGAGGTTGTTGTTGAATTTGTTGGTGTTTTTCAATGTTGAGGTTGTTGTTGAATTTGTTGGTGTTTTTCAATGTTGAGGTTGTTGTTGTTTTTAAATGTTGAGGTTGTTGTTGAATTTGTTGATTTTTTTCAATTTTGAGGTTGTTGGTGATTTTCAATGTTGAGGTTGTTGTTGAATTTGACGGTGTTTTTCAATGTCGAGGTTTTTGTTGAATTTGTTGGTGATTTTCAATGTTGAAGTTGTTGTTGAATTTGTTGGTGTTTTTCAATGTTGAGGTTGTTGCTGTTTTTCAATGTTGAGGTTGTTGTTGAATTTGTTGGTGTTTTTCAATGTTGAGATTGTTGTTCTTTTTCAATGTTGAGGTTGTTGTTGAATTTGTTGGTGTTTTTAATTGTTGAGGTTGTTGTTGAATTTGTTGGTGTTTTTCAATGTTGAGGTTGTTGTTGTTTTTCAATGTTGAGGTTGCTGTTGAATTTGTTGGTGTTTTTCAATGTTTAGGTTGTTGTTGTTTTTCAATGTTGAGGTTGTTGTTGAATTTGTTGGCGTTTTTCAATTTCGAGGTTGTTGGTGAATTTGTTGGTCTTTTTCAATGTTGAAGTTGTTGTTGAATTTGTTGGTGTTTTTCAATGTTGAGGTTGTTGTTGTTTTTCAATGCTGAGGTTGTTGTTGAATTTGTTGGTGTTTTTCAATGTTGAGGTTGTTGTTGAATTTGTTGGAGTTTTTCAATTTTGAGGTTGTTGTTGAATTTGTTGGTGTTTTTCAATGTTGAGTTTGTTGTTGTTTTTCAATGTTGAGGTTGTTGTTGAATTTGTTGGTGTTTTTCAATGTTGAGCTTGTTGTTGTTTTTCAATGTTGAGGTTGTTGTTGAATTTGTTGGTGTTTTTCAATGTTGAGGTTGTTGTTGTTTTTCAATGTTGAGGTTGTTGTTGAATTTGTTGGTGTTTTTCAATGTTGAGGTTGTTGTTGAATTTGTTGGTGTTTTTCAATGTTGAGGTTGTTGTTGTTTTTCAATGTTGAGGTTGTTGAATTTGTTGGTATTTTTCAATCTTGAGTTTGTTGTTGAATTTGTTGGTGTTTTTAAAAGTTGAGGTTGTTGTTGAATTTGTTGATGTTTTTCAATGTTGAGGTTGTTGTTGTTTTTCAATGTTGAGGTTGTTGTTGAGTTTGTTGGTGTTTTTCAATGTTGAGGTTGTTGTTGAATTTGTTGGTGTTTTTCAATGTTGAGGTTGTTGTTGTTTTTCAATGTTGAGGTTGTTATTGAATTTGTTGGTGTTTTTCAATGTTTAGGTTGTTGTTGTTTTTCAATGTTGAGGTTGTTGTTGAATTTGTTGGCGTTTCTCAATTTCGAGGTTTTTGTTGAATTTGTTGGTGATTTTCAATGTTGAAGTTGTTGTTGAATTTGTTGGTGTTTTTCAATGTTGAGGTTGTTGCTGTTTTTCAATGTTGAGGTTGTTGTTGAATTTGTTGGTGTTTTTCAATGTTGAGATTGTTGTTGTTTTTCAATGTTGAGGTTGTTGTTGAATTTGTTGGTGTTTTTAAATGTTGAGGTTGTTGTTCAATTTGTTGGTGTTTTTCAATGTTGAAGTTGTTTTTGTTTTTCAATGTTGAGGTTGTTGTTGAATTTGTTGGTGTTTTTCAATGTTTAGGTTGTTGTTGTTTTTCAATGTTGAGGTTGTTGTTGAATTTGTTGGCGTTTTTCAATTTCGAGGTTGTTGGTGAATTTGTTGGTCTTTTTCAATGTTGAAGTTGTTGTTGAATTTGTTGGTGTTTTTCAATGTTGAGGTTGTTGTTGTTTTTCAATGCTGAGGTTGTTGTTGAATTTTTTGGTGTTTTTCAATGTTGAGGTTGTTGTTGAATTTGTTGGTGTTTTTCAATGTTGAAGTTGTTGTTGTTTTTCAATGTTGAGGTTGTTGTTGAATTTGTTGGTGTTTTTCAATGTTGAGGTTGTTGTTGTTTTTCAATGTTGAGGTTGTTGTTGAATTTGTTGGTCTTATTCAATGTTGAGGTTGTTGTTGTTTTTCAATGTTGAGGTTGTTGTTGAATTTGTTGGTGTTTTTCAATTTCGAGGTTGTTGTTGAATTTGTTGGTGTTTTTCAATGTTGAGGTTGTTGTTGAATTTGTTGGTGTTTTTCAATGTTGAGTTTGTTGTTGTTTTTCAATATTGAGGTTGTTGTTGAATTTGTTGGTGTTTTTCAATGTTGAGCTTGTTGTTGTTTTTCAATGTTGAGGTTGTTGTTGAATTTGTTGGTGTTTTTCAATGTTGAGGTTGTTGTTGTTTTTCAATGTTGAGGTTGTTGTTGAATTTGTTGGTGTTTTTCAATGTTGAGGTTGTTGTTGTTTTTCAAAGCTGAGGTTTTTGTTGAATTTGTTGGTGTTTTTCAATGTTGAGGTTGTGTTGAATTTGTTGGTGTTTTTCAATGTTGAGGTTTTTGTTGTTTTTCAATGTTGAGGTTGTTGTTGAATTTGTTGGTGTTTTTCAATGTTGAGGTTGTTGTTGTTTTTCAATGTTGAGGTTGTTGTTGAATTTGTTGGTGTTTTTCAATGTTGAAGTCGTTGTTGAATTTCTTGGTGTTTTTCAATGTTGAGGTTGTTGTTGTTTTTCAATGTTGAGGTTGTTGTTGAATTTGTTGGTGTTTTCAATGTTGAGGTTTTTGTTGAATTTGTTGGTGTTTTTCAATGTTGAGGTTGTTGTTGAATTTGATGGTGTTTTTCAATGTCGAGGTTGTTGCTGAATTTGTTGGTGTTTTTCAATGTTGAAGTTGTTGTTGAATTTGTTGGTGTTTTTCAATGTTGAGGTTGTTGCTGTTTTTCAATGTTGAGGTTGTTGTTGAATTTGTTGGTGTTTTTCAATGTTGAGATTGTTGTTGTTTTTCAATGTTGAGGTTGTTGTTGAATTTGTTGGTGTTTTTAAATGTTGAGGTTGTTGTTGAATTTGTTGGTGTTTTACAATGTTGAGGTTGTTGTTGTTTTTCAATGTTGAGGTTGTTATTGAATTTGTTGGTGTTTTTCAATGTTTAGGTTGTTGTTGTTTTTCAATGTTGAGGTGGTTGTTGAATTTGTTGGCGTTTTTCAATTTCGAGGTTGTTGGTGAATTTCTTGTTGTTTTTCAATGTTGAGGTTTTTGTTGTTTTTCAATGTTGAGGTTGTTGTTGAATTTGTTGGTGTTTTTCAATGTTGAGGTTGTTGTTGTTTTTCAATGTTGAGGTTGTTGTTGAATTTGTTGGTGTTTTTCAATGTTGAAGTCGTTGTTGAATTTCTTGGTGTTTTTCAATGTTGAGGTTGTTGTTGTTTTTCAATGTTGAGGTTGTTGTTGAATTTGTTGGTGTTTTCAATGTTGAGGTTTTTGTTGAATTTGTTGGTGTTTTTCAAAGTTGAGGTTGTTGTTGAATTTGATGGTGTTTTTCAATGTCGAGGTTGTTGCTGAATTTGTTGGTGTTTTTCAATGTTGAAGTTGTTGTTGAATTTGTTGGTGTTTTTCAATGTTGAGGTTGTTGCTGTTTTTCAATGTTGAGGTTGTTGTTGAATTTGTTGGTGTTTTTCAATGTTGAGATTGTTGTTGTTTTTCAATGTTGAGGTTGTTGTTGAATTTGTTGGCGTTTTTCAAAGTTGAGGTTGTTGTTGTTTTTCAATGTTGAGGTTGTTATTGAATTTGTTGGTGTTTTTCAATGTTTAGGTTGTTGTTGTTTTTCAATGTTGAGGTTGTTGTTGAATTTGTTGGCGTTTCTCAATTTCGAGGTTGTTGGTGAATTTCTTGTTGTTTTTCAATGTTGAAGTTGTTGTTGAATTTGTTGGTGTTCTTCAATGTTGAGGTTGTTGTTGTTTTTCAATGTTGAGGTTGTTGTTGAATTTGTTGGTGTTTTTCAATGTTGAGGTTGTTGTTGTTTTTCAATGTTGAGGTTGTTGTTGAATTTGTTGGTGTTTTTCAATGTTGAGGTTGTTGTTGAATTTGTTGGTGTTTTTCAATGTTGAGGTTGTTGTTGAATTTGTTGGTGTTTTTCAATGTTGAGGTTGTTGCTGTTTTTCAATGTTGAGGTTGTTGTTGAATTTGTTGGTGTTTTTCAATGTTGAGATTGTTGTTGTTTTTCAATGTTGAGGTTGTTGTTGAATTTGTTGGTGTTTTTAAATGTTGAGGTTGTTGTTGAATTTGTTGGTGTTTTTCAATGTTGAGGTTGTTGTTGTTTTTCAATGTTGAGGTTGTTATTGAATTTGTTGGTGTTTTTCAATGTTGAGGTTGTTGTTGTTTTTCAATGTTGAGGTTGTTGTTGAATTTGTTGGCGTTTTTCAATTTCGAGGTTGTTGGTGAATTTCTTGTTGTTTTTCAATGTTGAAGTTGTTGTTGAATTTGTTGGTGTTTTTCAATGTTGAGGTTGTTGTTGTTTTTCAATGTAGAGGTTGTTGTTGAATTTGTTGGTGTTTTTCAATGTTGAGGTTGTTGTTGTTTTTCAATGCTGAGGTTGTTGTTGAATTTGTTGGTGTTTTTCAATGTTGAGGTTGCTGTTGAATTTGTTGGTGTTTTTCAATGTTGAGGTTTTTGTTGTTTTTCAATGTTGAGGTTGTTGTTGAATTTGAAGGTGTTTTTCAATGTTGAGGTTGTTGTTGTTTTTCAATGTTGAGATTGTTGTTGAATTTGTTGGTGTTTTTCAATGTTGAAGTCGTTGTTGAATTTCTTGGTGTTTTTCAATGTTGAGGTTGTTGTTGTTTTTCAATGTTGAGGTTGTTGTTGAATTTGTTGGTGTTTTCAATGTTGAGGTTTTTGTTGAATTTGTTGGTGTTTTTCAATGTTGAGGTTGTTGTTGAATTTGATGGTGTTTTTCAATGTCGAGGTTGTTGCTGAATTTGTTGGTGTTTTTCAATGTTGAAGTTGTTGTTGAATTTGTTGGTGTTTTTCAATGTTGAGGTTGTTGCTGTTTTTCAATGTTGAGGTTGTTGTTGAATTTGTTGGTGTTTTTCAATGTTGAGATTGTTGTTGTTTTTCAATGCTGAGGTTGTTGTTGAATTTGTTGGTGTTTTTCAATGTTGAGGTTGTTGTTGAATTTGTTGGTGTTTTTCAATGTTGAGGTTGTTGTTGTTTTTAAATGTTGAGGTTGTTGTTGAATTTGTTGATTTTTTTCAATTTTGAGGTTGTTGGTGATTTTCAATGTTGAGGTTGTTGTTGAATTTGACGGTGTTTTTCAATGTCGAGGTTTTTGTTGAATTTGTTGGTGATTTTCAATGTTGAAGTTGTTGTTGAATTTGTTGGTGTTTTTCAATGTTGAGGTTGTTGCTGTTTTTCAATGTTGAGGTTGTTGTTGAATTTGTTGGTGTTTTTCAATGTTGAGATTGTTGTTCTTTTTCAATGTTGAGGTTGTTGTTGAATTTGTTGGTGTTTTTAATTGTTGAGGTTGTTGTTGAATTTGTTGGTGTTTTTCAATGTTGAGGTTGTTGTTGTTTTTCAATGTTGAGGTTGCTGTTGAATTTGTTGGTGTTTTTCAATGTTTAGGTTGTTGTTGTTTTTCAATGTTGAGGTTGTTGTTGAATTTGTTGGCGTTTTTCAATTTCGAGGTTGTTGGTGAATTTGTTGGTCTTTTTCAATGTTGAAGTTGTTGTTGAATTTGTTGGTGTTTTTCAATGTTGAGGTTGTTGTTGTTTTTCAATGCTGAGGTTGTTGTTGAATTTGTTGGTGTTTTTCAATGTTGAGGTTGTTGTTGAATTTGTTGGTGTTTTTCAATTTTGAGGTTGTTGTTGAATTTGTTGGTGTTTTTCAATGTTGAGTTTGTTGTTGTTTTTCAATGTTGAGGTTGTTGTTGAATTTGTTGGTGTTTTTCAATGTTGAGCTTGTTGTTGTTTTTCAATGTTGAGGTTGTTGTTGAATTTGTTGGTGTTTTTCAATGTTGAGGTTGTTGTTGTTTTTCAATGTTGAGGTTGTTGTTGAATTTGTTGGTGTTTTTCAATGTTGAGGTTGTTGTTGAATTTGTTGGTGTTTTTCAATGTTGAGGTTGTTGTTGTTTTTCAATGTTGAGGTTGTTGAATTTGTTGGTATTTTTCAATCTTGAGTTTGTTGTTGAATTTGTTGGTGTTTTTAAAAGTTGAGGTTGTTGTTGAATTTGTTGATGTTTTTCAATGTTGAGGTTGTTGTTGTTTTTCAATGTTGAGGTTGTTGTTGAGTTTGTTGGTGTTTTTCAATGTTGAGGTTGTTGTTGAATTTGTTGGTGTTTTTCAATGTTGAGGTTGTTGTTGTTTTTCAATGTTGAGGTTGTTATTGAATTTGTTGGTGTTTTTCAATGTTTAGGTTGTTGTTGTTTTTCAATGTTGAGGTTGTTGTTGAATTTGTTGGCGTTTCTCAATTTCGAGGTTGTTGGTGAATTTCTTGTTGTTTTTCAATGTTGAAGTTGTTGTTGAATTTGTTGGTGTTCTTCAATGTTGAGGTTGTTGTTGTTTTTCAATGTTGAGGTTGTTGTTGAATTTGTTGGTGTTTTTCAATGTTGAGGTTGTTGTTGTTTTTCAATGTTGAGGTTGTTGTTGAATTTGTTGGTGTTTTTCAATGTTGAGGTTGTTGTTGAATTTGTTGGTGTTTTTCAACGTTGAGGTTGTTGTTGAATTTGTTGGTGTTTTTCAATGTTGAGGTTGTTGCTGTTTTTCAATGTTGAGGTTGTTGTTGAATTTGTTGGTGTTTTTCAATGTTGAGATTGTTGTTGTTTTTCAATGTTGAGGTTGTTGTTGAATTTGTTGGTGTTTTTAAATGTTGAGATTGTTGTTGAATTTGTTGGTGTTTTTCAATGTTGAGGTTGTTGTTGTTTTTCAATGTTGAGGTTGTTATTGAATTTGTTGGTGTTTTTCAATGTTGAGGTTGTTGTTGTTTTTCAATGTTGAGGTTGTTGTTGAATTTGTTGGCGTTTTTCAATTTCGAGGTTGTTGGTGAATTTCTTGTTGTTTTTCAATGTTGAAGTTGTTGTTGAATTTGTTGGTGTTTTTCAATGTTGAGGTTGTTGTTGTTTTTCAATGTAGAGGTTGTTGTTGAATTTGTTGGTGTTTTTCAATGTTGAGGTTGTTGTTGTTTTTCAATGCTGAGGTTGTTGTTGAATTTGTTGGTGTATTTCAATGTTGAGGTTGCTGTTGAATTTGTTGGTGTTTTTCAATGTTGAGGTTTTTGTTGTTTTTCAATGTTGAGGTTGTTGTTGAATTTGAAGGTGTTTTTCAATGTTGAGGTTGTTGTTGTTTTTCAATGTTGAGATTGTTGTTGAATTTGTTGGTGTTTTTCAATGTTGAAGTCGTTGTTGAATTTCTTGGTGTTTTTCAATGTTGAGGTTGTTGTTGTTTTTCAATGTTGAGGTTGTTGTTGAATTTGTTGGTGTTTTCAATGTTGAGGTTTTTGTTGAATTTGTTGGTGTTTTTCAATGTTGAGGTTGTTGTTGAATTTGATGGTGTTTTTCAATGTCGAGGTTGTTGCTGAATTTGTTGGTGTTTTTCAATGTTGAAGTTGTTGTTGAATTTGTTGGTGTTTTTCAATGTTGAGGTTGTTGCTGTTTTTCAATGTTGAGGTTGTTGTTGAATTTGTTGGTGTTTTTCAATGTTGAGATTGTTGTTGTTTTTCAATGCTGAGGTTGTTGTTGAATTTGTTGGTGTTTTTCAATGTTGAGGTTGTTGTTGAATTTGTTGGTGTTTTTCAATGTTGAGGTTGTTGTTGTTTTTAAATGTTGAGGTTGTTGTTGAATTTGTTGATTTTTTTCAATTTTGAGGTTGTTGGTGATTTTCAATGTTGAGGTTGTTGTTGAATTTGACGGTGTTTTTCAATGTCGAGGTTTTTGTTGAATTTGTTGGTGATTTTCAATGTTGAAGTTGTTGTTGAATTTGTTGGTGTTTTTCAATGTTGAGGTTGTTGCTGTTTTTCAATGTTGAGGTTGTTGTTGAATTTGTTGGTGTTTTTCAATGTTGAGATTGTTGTTGTTTTTCAATGTTGAGGTTGTTGTTGAATTTGTTGGTGTTTTTAATTGTTGAGGTTGTTGTTGAATTTGTTGGTGTTTTTCAATGTTGAGGTTGTTGTTGTTTTTCAATGTTGAGGTTGCTGTTGAATTTGTTGGTGTTTTTCAATGTTTAGGTTGTTGTTGTTTTTCAATGTTGAGGTTGTTGTTGAATTTGTTGGCGTTTTTCAATTTCGAGGTTGTTGGTGAATTTGTTGGTCTTTTTCAATGTTGAAGTTGTTGTTGAATTTGTTGGTGTTTTTCAATGTTGAGGTTGTTGTTGTTTTTCAATGCTGAGGTTGTTGTTGAATTTGTTGGTGTTTTTCAATGTTGAGGTTGTTGTTGAATTTGTTGGTGTTTTTCAATGTTGAGGTTGTTGTTGAATTTGTTGGTGTTTTTCAATGTTGAGTTTGTTGTTGTTTTTCAATGTTGAGGTTGTTGTTGAATTTGTTGGTGTTTTTCAATGTTGAGCTTGTTGTTGTTTTTCAATGTTGAGGTTGTTGTTGAATTTGTTGGTGTTTTTCAATGTTGAGGTTGTTGTTGTTTTTCAATGTTGAGGTTGTTGTTGAATTTGTTGGTGTTTTTCAATGTTGAGGTTGTTGTTGAATTTGTTGGTGTTTTTCAATGTTGAGGTTGTTGTTGTTTTTCAATGTTGAGGTTGTTGAATTTGTTGGTATTTTTCAATCTTGAGTTTGTTGTTGAATTTGTTGGTGTTTTTAAAAGTTGAGGTTGTTGTTGAATTTGTTGATGTTTTTCAATGTTGAGGTTGTTGTTGTTTTTCAATGTTGAGGTTGTTGTTGAGTTTGTTGGTGTTTTTCAATGTTGAGGTTGTTGTTGAATTTGTTGGTGTTTTTCAATGTTGAGGTTGTTGAATTTGTTGGTGTTTTTCAATGTTGAGGTTGTTGTTGTTTTTAAATGTTGAGGTTGTTGTTGAATTTGTTGGTGTTTTTTCAATTTTGAGGTTCTTGGTGTTTTTCAATGTTGAGGTTGTTGTTGAATTTGATGGTGTTTTTCAATGTTGAGGTTGTTGTTGAATTTGTTGGTGTTTTTCAATGTTGAGGTTGTTGTTGAATTTGTTGGTGTTTTTCAATGTTGAGGTTGTTGTTGTTTTTCAATGTTGAGGTTGTTGTTGAGTTTGTTGGTGTTTTTCAATGTTGAGGTTGTTGTTGAATTTGTTGGTGTTTTTCAATGTTGAGGTTGTTGTTGAATTTGTTGGTGTTTTTCAATGTTGAGGTTGTTGTTGAATTTGTTGGTGTTTTTCAATGTTGAGGTTGTTGTTGTTTTTCAATGCTGAGGTTGTTATTGAATTTGTTGGTGTTTTTCAATGTTGAGGTTTTTGTTGTTTTTCAATGTTGAGGTTGTTGTTGAATTTGTTGGTGTTTTTCAATGTTGAGGTTGTTGTTGTTTTTCAATGTTGAAGTTGTTGTTGAATTTGTTGGTGTTTTTCAATGTTGAAGTCGTTGTTGAATTTCTTGGTGTTTTTCAATGTTGAGTTTGTTGTTGTTTTTCAATGTTGAGGTTGTTGTTGAATTTGTTGGTGTTTTCAATGTTGAGGTTTTTGTTGAATTTGTTGGTGTTTTTCAATGTTGAGGTTGTTGTTGAATTTGATGGTGTTTTTCAATGTCGAGGTTGTTGCTGAATTTGTTTGTGTTTTTCAATGTTGAAGTTGTTGTTGAATTTGTTGGTGTTTTTCAATGTTGAGGTTGTTGCTGTTTTTCAATGTTGAGGTTGTTGTTGAATTTGTTGGTGTTTTTCAATGTTGAGATTGTTGTTGTTTTTCAATGTTGAGGTTGTTGTTGAATTTGTTGGTGTTTTTAAATGTTGAGGTTGTTGTTGAATTTGTTGGTGTTTTTCAATGTTGAGGTTGTTGTTGTTTTTCAATGTTGAAGTTGTTATTGAATTTGTTGGTGTTTTTCAATGTTGAGGTTGTTGTTGTTTTTCAATGTTGAGGTTGTTGTTGAATTTGTTGGCGTTTTTCAATTTCGAGGTTGTTGGTGAATTTCTTGTTGTTTTTCAATGTTGAAGTTGTTGTTGAATTTGTTGGTGTTTTTCAATGTTGAGGTTGTTGTTGTTTTTCAATGTTGAGGTTGTTGTTGAATTTGTTGGTGTTTTTCAATGTTGAGGTTGTTGTTGTTTTTCAATGTTGAGGTTGTTGTTGAATTTGTTGGTGTTTTTCAATGTTGAGGTTGTTGTTGAATTTGTTTGTGTTTTTCAATGTTGAGGTTGTTGTTGAATTTGTTGGTGTTTTTCAATGTTGAGGTTGTTGCTGTTTTTCAATGTTGAGGTTGTTGTTGAATTTGTTGGTGTTTTTCAATGTTGAGATTGTTGTTGTTTTTCAATGTTGAGGTTGTTGTTGAATTTGTTGGTGTTTTTAAATGTTGAGGTTGTTGTTGAATTTGTTGGTGTTTTTCAATGTTGAGGTTGTTGTTGTTTTTCAATGTTGAGGTTGTTATTGAATTTGTTGGTGTTTTTCAATGTTTAGGTTGTTGTTGTTTTTCAATGTTGAGGTTGTTGTTGAATTTGTTGGCGTTTTTCAATTTCGAGGTTGTTGGTGAATTTCTTGTTGTTTTTCAATGTTGAAGTTGTTGTTGAATTTGTTGGTGTTTTTCAATGTTGAGGTTGTTGTTGTTTTTCAATGTTGAGGTTGTTGTTGAATTTGTTGGTGTTTTTCAATGTTGAAGTCGTTGTTGAATTTCTTGGTGTTTTTCAATGTTGAGGTTGTTGTTGTTTTTCAATGTTGAGGTTGTTGTTGAATTTGTTGGTGTTTTCAATGTTGAGGTTTTTGTTGAATTTGTTGGTGTTTTTCAATGTTGAGGTTGTTGTTGAATTTGATGGTGTTTTTCAATGTCGAGGTTGTTGCTGAATTTGTTGGTGTTTTTCAATGTTGAAGTTGTTGTTGAATTTGTTGGTGTTTTTCAATGTTGAGGTTGTTGCTGTTTTTCAATGTTGAGGTTGTTGTTGAATTTGTTGCTGTTTTTCAATGTTGAGATTGTTGTTGTTTTTCAATGTTGAGGTTGTTGTTGAATTTGTTGGTGTTTTTAAATGTTGAGGTTGTTGTTGAATTTGTTGGTGTTTTTCAATGTTGAGGTTGTTGTTGTTTTTCAATGTTGAGGTTGTTATTGAATTTGTTGGTGTTTTTCAATGTTTAGGTTGTTGTTGTTTTTCAATGTTGAGGTTGTTGTTGAATTTGTTGGCGTTTTTCAATTTCGATGTTGTTGGTGAATTTCTTGTTGTTTTTCAATGTTGAAGTTGTTGTTGAATTTTTTGGTGTTTTTCAATGTTGAGGTTGTTGTTGTTTTTCAATGTTGAGGTTGTTGTTGAATTTGTTGGTGTTTTTCAATGTTGAAGTCGTTGTTGAATTTCTTGGTGTTTTTCAATGTTGAGGTTGTTGTTGTTTTTCAATGTTGAGGTTGTTGTTGAATTTGTTGGTGTTTTCAATGTTGAGGTTTTTGTTGAATTTGTTGGTGTTTTTCAATGTTGAGGTTGTTGTTGAATTTGATGGTGTTTTTCAATGTCGAGGTTGTTGCTGAATTTGTTGGTGTTTTTCAATGTTGAAGTTGTTGTTGAATTTGTTGGTGTTTTTCAATGTTGAGGTTGCTGCTGTTTTTCAATGTTGAGGTTGTTGTTGAATTTGTTGCTGTTTTTCAATGTTGAGATTGTTGTTGTTTTTCAATGTTGAGGTTGTTGTTGAATTTGTTGGTGTTTTTAAATGTTGAGGTTGTTGTTGAATTTGTTGGTGTTTTTCAATGTTGAGGTTGTTGTTGTTTTTCAATGTTGAGGTTGTTATTGAATTTGTTGGTGTTTTTCAATGTTTAGGTTGTTGTTGTTTTTCAATGTTGATGTTGTTGTTGAATTTGTTGGCGTTTTTCAATTTCGAGGTTGTTGGTGAATTTCTTGTTGTTTTTCAATGTTGAAGTTGTTGTTGAATTTGTTGGTGTTTTTCAATGTTGAGGTTGTTGTTGTTTTTCAATGTTGAGGTTGTTGTTGAATTTGTTGGTGTTTTTCAATGTTGAGGTTGTTGTTGTTTTTCAATGCTGAGGTTGTTGTTGAATTTGTTGGTGTTTTTCAATGTTGAGGTTGTTGTTGAATTTGTTGGTGTTTTTCAATGTTGAGGTTGTTGTTGTTTTTCAATGTTGAGGTTGTTGTTGAATTTGTTGGTGTTTTTCAATGTTGAGGTTGTTGTTGTTTTTCAATGTTGAGGTTGTTGTTGAATTTGTTGGTGTTATTCAATGTTCAGGTTGTTGTTGTTTTTCAATGTTGAGGTTGTTGTTGAATTTGTTGGTGTTTTTCAATTTCGAGGTTGTTGTTGAATTTGTTGGTGTTTTTCAATGTTGAAGTTGTTGTTGAATTTGCTGGTGTTTTTCAATGTTGAGGTTGTTGTTGTTTTTCAATGTTGAGGTTGTTGTTGAATTTGTTGGTGTTTTTCAATGTTGAGGTTGTTGTTGTTTTTCAATGCTGAGGTTGTTGTTGAATTTTTCGGTGTTTTTCAATGTTGAGGTTGTTGTTGAATTTGTTGGTGTTTTTCAATGTTGAGGTTGTTGTTGTTTTTAAATGTTGAGGTTGTTGTTGAATTTGTTGGTGTTTTTTCAATTTTGAGGTTGTTGGTGATTTTCAATGTTGAGGTTGTTGTTGAATTTGACGGTGTTTTTCAATGTCGAGGTTTTTGTTGAATTTGCTGGTGATTTTCAATGTTGAAGTTGTTGTTGAATTTGTTGGTGTTTTTAAATGTTGAGGTTGTTGTTGAATTTGTTGGTGTTTTTCAATGTTGAGATTGTTGTTGTTTTTCAATGTTGAGGTTGTTGTTGAATTTGTTGGTGTTTTTAAATGTTGAGGTTGTTGTTGAATTTGTTGGTGTTTTTCAATGTTGAGGTTGTTGTTGTTTTTCAATGTTGAGGTTGTTGTTGAATTTGTTGGTGTTTTTCAATGTTTAGGTTGTTGTTGTTTTTCAATGTTGAGGTTGTTGTTGAATTTGTTGGCGTTTTTCAATTTCGAGGTTGTTGGTGAATTTCTTGGTGTTTTTCAATGTTGAAGTTGTTGTTGAATTTGTTGGTGTTTTTCAATGTTGAGGTTGTTGTTCTTTTTCAATGCTGAGGTTGTTGTTGAATTTGTTGGTGTTTTTCAATGTTGAGGTTGTTGTTGAATTTGTTGGTGTTTTTCAATGTTGAGGTTGTTGTTGTTTTTCAATGTTGAGGTTGTTGTTGAATTTGTTGGTGTTTTTCAATGTTGAGGTTGTTGTTGAATTTGTTGGTGTTATTCAATGTTGAGGTTGTTGTTGTTTTTCAATGTTGAGGTTGTTGTTGAATTTGTTGGTGTTTTTCAATTTCGAGGTTGTTGTTGAATTTGTTGGTGTTTTTCAATGTTGAAGTTGTTGTTGAATTTGCTGGTGTTTTTCAATGTTGAGGTTGTTGTTGTTTTTCAATGTTGAGGTTGTTGTTGAATTTGTTGGTGTTTTTCAATGTTGAGGTTGTTGTTTTTCGATGCTGAGGTTGTTGTTGAATTTGTTGGTGTTTTTCAATGTTGAGGTTGTTGTTGAATTTGTTGGTGTTTTTCAATGTTGAGGTTGTTGTTGTTTTTCAATGTTGAGGTTGTTGTTGAATTTGTTGGTGTTTTTCAATGTTGAGGTTGTTGTTGAATTTGTTGGTGTTTTTCAATGTTGTGGTTGTTGTTGTTTTTCAATGTTGAGGTTGTTGTTGAATTTGTTGGTGTTTTTCAATGTTGAGTTTGTTGTTGTTTTTCAATGTTGAGGTTGTTGTTGAATTTGTTGGTGTTTTTCAATGTTGAGGTTGTTGTTGTTTTTCAATGTTGAGGTTGTTGTTGAATTTGTTGGTGTTTTTCAATGTTGAGGTTGTTGTTGTTTTTCAATGTTGAGGTTGTTGTTGAATTTGTTGGTGTTTTTCAATGTTGAGGTTGTTGTTGAATTTGTTGGTGTTTTTCAATGTTGAGGTTGTTGTTGTTTTTCAATGTTGAGGTTGTTGAATTTGTTGGTGTTTTTCAATCTTGAGTTTGTTGTTGAATTTGTTGGTGTTTTTAAAAGTTGAGGTTGTTGTTGAATTTGTTGATTTTTTTCAATGTTGAGGTTGTTGTTGTTTTTCAATGTTGAGGTTGTTGTTGAGTTTGTTGGTGTTTTTCAATGTTGAGGTTGTTGTTGAATTTGTTGGTGTTTTTCAATGTTGAGGTTGTTGTTGAATTTGTTGGTGTTTTTCAATGTTGAGGTTGTTGTTGTTTTTAAATGTTGAGGTTGTTGTTGAATTTGTTGGTATTTTTTCAATTTTGAGGTTCTTGGTGTTTTTCAATGTTGAGGTTGTTGTTGAATTTGATGGTGTTTTTCAATGTTGAGTTTGTTGTTGAATTTGTTGGTGTTTTTCAACGTTGAGGTTGTTGTTGAATTTATTGGTCTTTTTCAATGTTGAGGTTGTTGTTGTTTTTCAATGTTGAGGTTGTTGTTGAGTTTGTTGGTGTTTTTCAATGTTGAGGGTGTTGTTGTTTTTCAATGTTGGGGTTGTTGTCGAATTTGTTGGTGTTTTTCAATGTTGAGGTTGTTGTTGTTGTTCAATGTTGAGGTTGTTGAATTTGTTGGTGTTTTTCAATCTTGAGTTTGTTGTTGAATTTGTTGGTGTTTTTAAAAGTTGAGGTTGTTGTTGAATTTGTTGGTGTTTTTCAATGTTGAGGTTGTTGTTGTTTTTCAATGTTGAGGTTGTTGTTGAGTTTGTTGGTGTTTTTCAATGTTGAGGTTGTTGTTGAATTTGTTGGTGTTTTTCAATGTTGAGGTTGTTGTTGTTTTTCAATGTTGAGGTTGTTGTTGAACTTGTTGGTGTTTTTCAATGTTGAGGTTGTTGTTGAATTTGTTGGTGTTTTTCAATGTTGAGGTTGTTGTTGTTTTTCAATGTTGAGGTTGTTGTTGAGTTTGTTGGTGTTTTTCAATGTTGAGGTTGTTGTTGAATTTGTTGGTGTTTTTCAATGTTGAGGTTGTTGTTGAATTTGTTGGTGTTTTTCAATGTTGAAGTTGTTGTTGTTTTTAAATGTTGGGGTTGTTGTCGAATTTGTTGGTGTTTTTCAATTTTGAGGATGTTGTTGTTTTTCAATGTTGAGGTTGTTGTTGAATTTGTTGGTGTTTTTCCATGATGAGGTTGTTGTTGTTTTTCAAAGTTGAGGTTGTTGTTGAATTTGTTGTTGTTTTTCAATGTCGGGGTTGTTGTTGAATTTGTTGGTGTTTTTCAATGTTGAATTTTTTGTTGAATTTGTTGGTGTTTTTCAATGTTGAGGTTGTTGTTTTCAATGTTGATGTTGTTGTTGAATTTGTAGGCGTTTTTAAATGCTGAGGTTGTTGTTGAATTTGTTGGTGTTTTCAATGTTGAGGTTTTTGTTCAATTTGTTGGTGTTTTTCAATGTTGAGGTTGTTGTTGAATTTGATGGTGTTTTTCAATGTCGAGCTGGTTGCTGAATTTGTTGGTGTTTTTCAATGTTGAAGTTGTTGTTGAATTTGTTGGTGTTTTTCAATGTTGAGGTTGTTGCTGTTTTTCAATGTTGAGGTTGTTGTTGAATTTGTTGGTGTTTTTCAATGTTGAGATTGTTGTTGTTTTTCAATGTTGAGGTTGTTGTTGAATTTGTTGGTGTTTTTAAATGTTGAGGATGTTGTTGAAATTGTTGGTGTTTTTCAATGTTGAGGTTGTTGTTGTTTTTCAATGTTGAGGTTGTTATTGAATTTGTTGGTGTTTTTCAATGTTTAGGTTGTTGTTGTTTTTCAATGTTGAGGTTGTTGTTGAATTTGTTGGCGTTTTTTCTTTTCGAGGTTGTTGGTGAATTTCTTGTTGTTTTTCAATGTTGAAGTTGTTGTTGAATTTGTTGGTGTTTTTCAATGTTGAGGTTGTTGTTGTTTTTCAATGTTGAGGTTGTTGTTGAATTTGTTGGTGTTTTTCAATGTTGAAGTCGTTGTTGAATTTCTTGGTGTTTTTCAATGTTGAGGTTGTTGTTGTTTTTCAATGTTGAGGTTGTTGTTGAATTTGTTGGTGTTTTCAATGTTGAGGTTTTTGTTGAATTTGTTGGTGTTTTTCAATGTTGAGGTTGTTGTTGAATTTGATGGTGTTTTTCAATGTCGAGGTTGTTGCTGAATTTGTTGGTGTTTTTCAATGTTGAAGTTGTTGTTGAATTTGTTGGTGTTTTTCAATGTTGAGGTTGTTGCTGTTTTTCAATGTTGAGGTTGTTGTTGAAGTTGTTGCTGTTTTTCAATGTTGAGATTGTTGTTGTTTTTCAATGTTGAGGTTGTTGTTGAATTTGTTGGTGTTTTTAAATGTTGAGGTTGTTGTTGAATTTGTTGGTGTTTTTCAATGTTGAGGTTGTTGTTGTTTTTCAATGTTGAGGTTGTTATTGAATTTGTTGGTGTTTTTCAATGTTTAGGTTGTTGTTGTTTTTCAATGTTGATGTTGTGGTTGAATTTGTTGGCGTTTTTCAATTTCGAGGTTGTTGGTGAATTTCTTGTTGTTTTTCAATGTTGAAGTTGTTGTTGAATTTGTTGGTATTTTTCAATGTTGAGGTTGTTGTTGTTTTTCAATGTTGAGGTTGTTGCTGAATTTGTTGGTGTTTTTCAATGTTGAGGTTGTTGTTGTTTTTCAATGCTGAGGTTGTTGTTGAATTTGTTGGTGTTTTTCAATGTTGAGGTTGTTGTTGAATTTGTTGGTGTTTTTCAATGTTGAGGTTGTTGTTGTTTTTCAATGTTGAGGTTGTTGTTGAATTTGTTGGTGTTTTTCAATGTTGAGGTTGTTGTTGTTTTTCAATGTTGAGGTTGTTGTTGAATTTGTTGGTGTTATTCAATGTTCAGGTTGTTGTTGTTTTTCAATGTTGAGGTTGTTGTTGAATTTGTTGGTGTTTTTCAATTTCGAGGTTGTTGTTGAATTTGTTGGTGTTTTTCAATGTTGAAGTTGTTGTTGAATTTGCTGGTGTTTTTCAATGTTGAGGTTGTTGTTGTTTTTCAATGTTGAGGTTGTTGTTGAATTTGTTGGTGTTTTTCAATGTTGAGGTTGTTGTTGTTTTTCAATGCTGAGGTTGTTGTTGAATTTTTCGGTGTTTTTCAATGTTGAGGTTGTTGTTGAATTTGTTGGTGTTTTTCAATGTTGAGGTTGTTGTTGTTTTTAAATGTTGAGGTTGTTGTTGAATTTGTTGGTGTTTTTTCAATTTTGAGGTTGTTGGTGATTTTCAATGTTGAGGTTGTTGTTGAATTTGACGGTGTTTTTCAATGTCGAGGTTTTTGTTGAATTTGTTGGTGTTTTTCAATGTTGAGGTTGTTGTTGAATTTGTTGGTGTTATTCAATGTTGAGGTTGTTGTTGTTTTTCAATGTTGAGGTTGTTGTTGAATTTGTTGGTGTTTTTCAATTTCGAGGTTGTTGTTGAATTTGTTGGTGTTTTTCAATGTTGAAGTTGTTGTTGAATTTGCTGGTGTTTTTCAATGTTGAGGTTGTTGTTGTTTTTCAATGTTGAGGTTGTTGTTGAATTTGTTGGTGTTTTTCAATGTTGAGGTTGTTGTTTTTCGATGCTGAGGTTGTTGTTGAATTTGTTGGTGTTTTTCAATGTTGAGGTTGTTGTTGAATTTGTTGGTGTTTTTCAATGTTGAGGTTGTTGTTGTTTTTCAATGTTGAGGTTGTTGTTGAATTTGTTGGTGTTTTTCAATGTTGAGGTTGTTGTTGAATTTGTTGGTGTTTTTCAATGTTGTGGTTGTTGTTGTTTTTCAATGTTGAGGTTGTTGTTGAATTTGTTGGTGTTTTTCAATGTTGAGTTTGTTGTTGTTTTTCAATGTTGAGGTTGTTGTTGAATTTGTTGGTGTTTTTCAATGTTGAGGTTGTTGTTGTTTTTCAATGTTGAGGTTGTTGTTGAATTTGTTGGTGTTTTTCAATGTTGAGGTTGTTGTTGTTTTTCAATGTTGAGGTTGTTGTTGAATTTGTTGGTGTTTTTCAATGTTGAGGTTGTTGTTGAATTTGTTGGTGTTTTTCAATGTTGAGGTTGTTGTTGTTTTTCAATGTTGAGGTTGTTGAATTTGTTGGTGTTTTTCAATCTTGAGTTTGTTGTTGAATTTGTTGGTGTTTTTAAAAGTTGAGGTTGTTGTTGAATTTGTTGATTTTTTTCAATGTTGAGGTTGTTGTTGTTTTTCAATGTTGAGGTTGTTGTTGAGTTTGTTGGTGTTTTTCAATGTTGAGGTTGTTGTTGAATTTGTTGGTGTTTTTCAATGTTGAGGTTGTTGTTGAATTTGTTGGTGTTTTTCAATGTTGAGGTTGTTGTTGTTTTTAAATGTTGAGGTTGTTGTTGAATTTGTTGGTATTTTTTCAATTTTGAGGTTCTTGGTGTTTTTCAATGTTGAGGTTGTTGTTGAATTTGATGGTGTTTTTCAATGTTGAGTTTGTTGTTGAATTTGTTGGTGTTTTTCAACGTTGAGGTTGTTGTTGAATTTATTGGTCTTTTTCAATGTTGAGGTTGTTGTTGTTTTTCAATGTTGAGGTTGTTGTTGAGTTTGTTGGTGTTTTTCAATGTTGAGGGTGTTGTTGTTTTTCAATGTTGGGGTTGTTGTCGAATTTGTTGGTGTTTTTCAATGTTGAGGTTGTTGTTGTTGTTCAATGTTGAGGTTGTTGAATTTGTTGGTGTTTTTCAATCTTGAGTTTGTTGTTGAATTTGTTGGTGTTTTTAAAAGTTGAGGTTGTTGTTGAATTTGTTGGTGTTTTTCAATGTTGAGGTTGTTGTTGTTTTTCAATGTTGAGGTTGTTGTTGAGTTTGTTGGTGTTTTTCAATGTTGAGGTTGTTGTTGAATTTGTTGGTGTTTTTCAATGTTGAGGTTGTTGTTGTTTTTCAATGTTGAGGTTGTTGTTGAATTTGTTGGTGTTTTTCAATGTTGAGGTTGTTGTTGAATTTGTTGGTGTTTTTCAATGTTGAGGTTGTTGTTGTTTTTCAATGTTGAGGTTGTTGTTGAGTTTGTTGGTGTTTTTCAATGTTGAGGTTGTTGTTGAATTTGTTGGTGTTTTTCAATGTTGAGGTTGTTGTTGAATTTGTTGGTGTTTTTCAATGTTGAAGTTGTTGTTGTTTTTAAATGTTGGGGTTGTTGTCGAATTTGTTGGTGTTTTTCAATTTTGAGGATGTTGTTGTTTTTCAATGTTGAGGTTGTTGTTGAATTTGTTGGTGTTTTTCCATGATGAGGTTGTTGTTGTTTTTCAAAGTTGAGGTTGTTGTTGAATTTGTTGTTGTTTTTCAATGTCGGGGTTGTTGTTGAATTTGTTGGTGTTTTTCAATGTTGAATTTTTTGTTGAATTTGTTGGTGTTTTTCAATGTTGAGGTTGTTGTTTTCAATGTTGATGTTGTTGTTGAATTTGTAGGCGTTTTTAAATGCTGAGGTTGTTGTTGAATTTGTTGGTGTTTTCAATGTTGAGGTTTTTGTTCAATTTGTTGGTGTTTTTCAATGTTGAGGTTGTTGTTGAATTTGATGGTGTTTTTCAATGTCGAGCTGGTTGCTGAATTTGTTGGTGTTTTTCAATGTTGAAGTTGTTGTTGAATTTGTTGGTGTTTTTCAATGTTGAGGTTGTTGCTGTTTTTCAATGTTGAGGTTGTTGTTGAATTTGTTGGTGTTTTTCAATGTTGAAGTTGTTGTTGTTTTTCAATGTTGAGGTTGTTGTTGAATTTGTTGGTGTTTTTCAATGTTGAGGTTGTTGTTGAATTTGTTGGTGTTTTTCAATGTTGAGATTGTTGTTGTTTTTCAATGTTGAGGTTGTTGTTGAATTTGTTGGTGTTTTTAAATGTTGAGGATGTTGTTGAAATTGTTGGTGTTTTTCAATGTTGAGGTTGTTGTTGTTTTTCAATGTTGAGGTTGTTATTGAATTTGTTGGTGTTTTTCAATGTTTAGGTTGTTGTTGTTTTTCAATGTTGAGGTTGTTGTTGAATTTGTTGGCGTTTTTCAATTTCGAGGTTGTTGGTGAATTTCTTGTTGTTTTTCAATGTTGAAGTTGTTGTTGAATTTGTTGGTGTTTTCCAATGTTGAGGTTGTTGTTGTTTTTCAATGTTGAGGTTGTTGTTGAATTTGTTGGTGTTTTTCAATGTTGAAGTCGTTGTTGAATTTCTTGGTGTTTTTCAATGTTGAGGTTGTTGTTGTTTTTCAATGTTGAGGTTGTTGTTGAATTTGTTGGTGTTTTCAATGTTGTGGTTTTTGTTGAATTTGTTGGTGTTTTTCAATGTTGAGGTTGTTGTTGAATTTGATGGTGTTTTTCAATGTCGAGGTTGTTGCTGAATTTGTTGGTGTTTTTCAATGTTGAAGTTGTTGTTGAATTTGTTGGTGTTTTTCAATGTTGAGGTTGTTGCTGTTTTTCAATGTTGAGGTTGTTGTTGAAGTTGTTGCTGTTTTTCAATGTTGAGATTGTTGTTGTTTTTCAATTTCGAGGTTGTTGGTGAATTTCTTGTTGTTTTTCAATGTTGAAGTTGTTGTTGAATTTGTTGGTATTTTTCAATGTTGAGGTTGTTGTTGTTTTTCAATGTTGAGGTTGTTGCTGAATTTGTTGGTGTTTTTCAATGTTGAGGTTGTTGTTGTTTTTCAATGCTGAGGTTGTTGTTGAATTTGTTGGTGTTTTTCAATGTTGAGGTTGTTGTTGAATTTGTTGGTGTTTTTCAATGTTGAGGTTGTTGTTGTTTTTCAATGTTGAGGTTGTTGTTGAATTTGTTGGTGTTTTTCAATGTTGAGGTTGTTGTTGTTTTTCAATGTTGAGGTTGTTGTTGAATTTGTTGGTGTTATTCAATGTTCAGGTTGTTGTTGTTTTTCAATGTTGAGGTTGTTGTTGAATTTGTTGGTGTTTTTCAATTTCGAGGTTGTTGTTGAATTTGTTGGTGTTTTTCAATGTTGAAGTTGTTGTTGAATTTGCTGGTGTTTTTCAATGTTGAGGTTGTTGTTGTTTTTCAATGTTGAGGTTGTTGTTGAATTTGTTGGTGTTTTTCAATGTTGAGGTTGTTGTTGTTTTTCAATGCTGAGGTTGTTGTTGAATTTTTCGGTGTTTTTCAATGTTGAGGTTGTTGTTGAATTTGTTGGTGTTTTTCAATGTTGAGGTTGTTGTTGTTTTTAAATGTTGAGGTTGTTGTTGAATTTGTTGGTGTTTTTTCAATTTTGAGGTTGTTGGTGATTTTCAATGTTGAGGTTGTTGTTGAATTTGACGGTGTTTTTCAATGTCGAGGTTTTTGTTGAATTTGCTGGTGATTTTCAATGTTGAAGTTGTTGTTGAATTTGTTGGTGTTTTTAAATGTTGAGGTTGTTGTTGAATTTGTTGGTGTTTTTCAATGTTGAGATTGTTGTTGTTTTTCAATGTTGAGGTTGTTGTTGAATTTGTTGGTGTTTTTCAATGTTGAGGTTGTTGTTGTTTTTCAATGTTGAGGTTGTTGTTGAATTTCTTGGTGTTTTTCAATGTTTAGGTTGTTGTTGTTTTTCAATGTTGAGGTGGTTGTTGAATTTGTTGGCGTTTTTCAATTTCGAGGTTGTTGGTGAATTTGTTGGTGTTTTTCAATGTTGAAGTTGTTGTTGAATTTGTTGGTGTTTTTCAATGTTGAGGTTGTTGTTCTTTTTCAATGCTGAGGTTGTTGTTGAATTTGTTGGTGTTTTTCAATGTTGAGGTTGTTGTTGAATTTGTTGGTGTTTTTCAATGTTGAGGTTGTTGTTGTTTTTCAATGTTGAGGTTGTTGTTGAATTTGTTGGTGTTTTTCAATGTTGAGGTTGTTGTTGAATTTGGTGGTGTTATTCAATGTTGAGGTTGTTGTTGTTTTTCAATGTTGAGGTTGTTGTTGAATTTGTTGGTGTTTTTCAATTTCGAGGTTGTTGTTGAATTTGTTGGTGTTTTTCAATGTTGAAGTTGTTGTTGAATTTGCTGGTGTTTTTCAATGTTGAGGTTGTTGTTGTTTTTCAATGTTGAGGTTGTTGTTGAATTTGTTGGTGTTTTTCAATGTTGAGGTTGTTGTTTTTCGATGCTGAGGTTGTTGTTGAATTTGTTGGTGTTTTTCAATGTTGAGGTTGTTGTTGAATTTGTTGGTGTTTTTCAATGTTGAGGTTGTTGTTGTTTTTCAATGTTGAGGTTGTTGTTGAATTTGTTGGTGTTTTTCAATGTTGAGGTTGTTGTTGAATTTGTTGGTGTTTTTCAATGTTGTGGTTGTTGTTGTTTTTCAATGTTGAGGTTGTTGTTGAATTTGTTGGTGTTTTTCAATGTTGAGTTTGTTGTTCTTTTTCAATGTTGAGGTTGTTGTTGAATTTGTTGGTGTTTTTCAATGTTGAGGTTGTTGTTGTTTTTCAATGTTGAGGTTGTTGTTGAATTTGTTGGTGTTTTTCAATGTTGAGGTTGTTGTTGTTTTTCAATGTTGAGGTTGTTGTTGAATTTGTTGGTGTTTTTCAATGTTGAGGTTGTTGTTGAATTTGTTGGTGTTTTTCAATGTTGAGGTTGTTGTTGTTTTTCAATGTTGAGGTTGTTGAATTTGTTGGTGTTTTTCAATCTTGAGTTTGTTGTTGAATTTGTTGGTGTTTTTAAAAGTTGAGGTTGTTGTTGAATTTGTTGATTTTTTTCAATGTTGAGGTTGTTGTTGTTTTTCAATGTTGAGGTTGTTGTTGAGTTTGTTGGTGTTTTTCAATGTTGAGGTTGTTGTTGAATTTGTTGGTGTTTTTCAATGTTGAGGTTGTTGTTGAATTTGTTGGTGTTTTTCAATGTTGAGGTTGTTGTTGTTTTTAAATGTTGAGGTTGTTGTTGAATTTGTTGGTATTTTTTCAATTTTGAGGTTCTTGGTGTTTTTCAATGTTGAGGTTGTTGTTGAATTTGATGGTGTTTTTCAATGTTGAGTTTGTTGTTGAATTTGTTGGTGTTTTTCAACGTTGAGGTTGTTGTTGAATTTTTTGGTCTTTTTCAATGTTGAGGTTGTTGTTGTTTTTCAATGTTGAGGTTGTTGTTGAGTTTGTTGGTGTTTTTCAATGTTGAGGGTGTTGTTGTTTTTCAATGTTGGGGTTGTTGTCGAATTTGTTGGTGTTTTTCAATGTTGAGGTTGTTGTTGTTGTTCTATGTTGAGGTTGTTGAATTTGTTGGTGTTTTTCAATCTTGAGTTTGTTGTTGAATTTGTTGGTGTTTTTAAAAGTTGAGGTTGTTGTTGAATTTGTTGGTGTTTTTCAATGTTGAGGTTGTTGTTGTTTTTCAATGTTGAGGTTGTTGTTGAGTTTGTTGGTGTTTTTCAATGTTGAGGTTGTTGTTGAATTTGTTGGTGTTTTTCAATGTTGAGGTTGTTGTTGTTTTTCAATGTTGAGGTTGTTGTTGAGTTTGTTGGTGTTTTTCATTGTTGAGGTTGTTGTTGAATTTGTTGGTGTTTTTCAATGTTGAGGTTGTTGTTGAATTTGTTGGTGTTTTTCAATGTTGAGGTTGTTGTTGTTTTTCAGTGTTGAGGTTGTTGTTGAATTTGTTGGTGTTTTTCAATGTTGAGGTTGTTGTTGAATTTGTTGGTGTTTTTCAATGTTGAGGTTGTTGTTGAATTTGTTGGTGTTTTTCAATGTTGAAGTTGTTGTTGTTTTTAAATGTTGGGGTTGTTGTCGAATTTGTTGGTGTTTTTCAATTTTGAGGATGTTGTTGTTTTTCAATGTTGAGGTTGTTGTTGAATTTTTGGTGTTTTTCCATGATGAGGTTGTTGTTGTTTTTCAAAGTTGAGGTTGTTGTTGAATTTGTTGTTGTTTTTCAATGTCTGGGTTGTTGTTGAATTTGTTGGTGTTTTTCAATGTTGAATTTTTTGTTGAATTTGTTGGTGTTTTTCAATGTTGAGGTTGTTGTTTTCAATGTTGATGTTGTTGTTGAATTAGTTGGCGTTTTTAAATGCTGAGGTTGTTGTTGAATTTGTTGGTGTTTTCAATGTTGAGGTTTTTGTTCAATTTGTTGGTGTTTTTCAATGTTGAGGTTGTTGTTGAATTTGATGGTGTTTTTCAATGTCGAGGTTGTTGCTGAATTTGTTGGTGTTTTTCAATGTTGAAGTTGTTGTTGAATTTGTTGGTGTTTTTCAATGTTGAGGTTGTTGCTGTTTTTCAATGTTGAGGTTGTTGTTGAATTTGTTGGTGTTTTTCAATGTTGAGATTGTTGTTGTTTTTCAATGTTGAGGTTGTTGTTGAATTTGTTGGTGTTTTTAAATGTTGAGGATGTTGTTGAAATTGTTGGTGTTTTTCAATGTTGAGGTTGTTGTTGTTTTTCAATGTTGAGGTTGTTGTTGAATTTGTTGGTGTTTTTCAATGTTTAGGTTGTTGTTGTTTTTCAATGTTGAGGTTGTTGTTGAATTTGTTGGCGTTTTTCAATTTCGAGGTTGTTGGTGAATTTGTTGGTGTTTTTCAATGTTGAGGTTGTTGTTGAATTTGTTGGTGTTTTTCAATGTTGAGGTTGTTGTTGTTTTTCAATGTTGAGGTTGTTGTTGAATTTGTTGGTGTTTTTCAATGTTGAGGTTGTTGTTGTTTTTCAATGTTGAGGTTGTTGTTGAATTTGTTGGTGTTTTTTCAATTTTGAGGTTGTTGGTGATTTTCAATGTTGAGGTTGTTGTTGAATTTGATGGTGTTTTTCAATGTCGAGGTTTTTGTTGAATTTGTTGGTGTTTTTCAATGTTGAAGTTGTTGTTGAATTTGTTGGTGTTTTTCAATTTCGAGGTTGTTGTTGAATTTGTTGGTGTTTTTCAATGTTGAAGTTTTTGTTGAATTTGTTGGTGTTTTTCAATGTTGAGGTTGTTGTTGTTTTTCAATGTTGAGGTTGTTGTTGAATTTGTTCGTGTTTTTCAATGTTGAGGTTGTTGTTTTTCGATGCTGAGGTTGTTGTTGAATTTGTTGGTGTTTTTCAATGTTGAGGTTGTTGTTGAATTTGTTGGTGTTTTTCAATGTTGAGATTGTTGTTGTTTTTCAATGTTGAGGTTGTTGTTGAATTTGTTGGTGTTTTTCAATGTTGAGGTTGTTGTTGAATTTGTTGGTGTTTTTCAATGTTGTGGTTGTTGTTGTTTTTCAATGTTGAGGTTGTTGTTGAATTTGTTGGTGTTTTTCAATGTTGAGTTTGTTGTTGTTTTTCAATGTTGAGGTTGTTGTTGAATTTGTTGGTGTTTTTCAATGTTGAGGTTGTTGTTGTTTTTCAATGTTGAGGTTGTTGTTGAATTTGTTGGTGTTTTTCAATGTTGAGGTTGATGTTGTTTTTCAATGTTGAGGTTGTTGTTGAATTTGTTGGTGTTTTTCAATGTTGAGGTTGTTGTTGAATTTGTTGGTGTTTTTCAATGTTGAGGTTGTTGTTGTTTTTCAATGTTGAGGTTGTTGAATTTGTTGGTGTTTTTCAATCTTGAGTTTGTTGTTGAATTTGTTGGTGTTTTTAAAAGTTGAGGTTGTTGTTGAATTTGTTGATTTTTTTCAATGTTGAGGTTGTTGTTGTTTTTCAATGTTGAGGTTGTTGTTGAGTTTGTTGGTGTTTTTCAATGTTGAGGTTGTTGTTGAATTTGTTGGTGTTTTTCAATGTTGAGGTTGTTGTTGAATTTGTTGGTGTTTTTCAATGTTGAGGTTGTTGTTGTTTTTAAATGTTGAGGTTGTTGTTGAATTTGTTGGTGTTTTTTCAATTTTGAGGTTCTTGGTGTTTTTCAATGTTGAGGTTGTTGTTGAATTTGATGGTGTTTTTCAATGTTGAGGTTGTTGTTGTTTTTCAATGTTGAGGTTGTTGTTGAGTTTGTTGGTGTTTTTCAATGTTGAGGTTGTTGTTGTTTTTCAATGTTGGGGTTGTTGTCGAATTTGTTGGTGTTTTTCAATGTTGAGGTTGTTGTTGTTTTTCAATGTTGAGGTTGTTGAATTTGTTGGTGTTTTTCAATCTTGAGTTTGTTGTTGAATTTGTTGGTGTTTTTAAAAGTTGAGGTTGTTGTTGAGTTTGTTGGTGTTTTTCAATGTTGAGGTTGTTGTTGTTTTTCAATGTTGAGATTGTTGTTGAGTTTGTTGGTGTTTTTCAATGTTGAGGTTGTTGTTGAATTTGTTGGTGTTTTTCAATGTTGAGGTTGTTGTTGTTTTTAAATGTTGACGTTGTTGTTGAATTAGTTGGTGTTTTTTCAATTTTGAGGTTCTTGGTGTTTTTCAATGTTGAGGTTGTTGTTGAATTTGATGGTGTTTTTCAATGTTGAGGTTGTTGTTGAATTTGTTGGTGTTTTTCAATGTTGAGGTTGTTGTTGAATTTGTTGGTGTTTTTCAATGTTGAGGTTGTTGTTGTTTTTCAATGTTGAGGTTGTTGTTGAGTTTGTTGGTGTTTTTCAATGTTGAGGTTGTTGTTGAATTTGTTGTTGTTTTTCAATGTCGGGGTTGTTGTTGAATTTGTTGGTGTTTTTCAATGTTGAATTTTTTGTTGAATTTGTTGGTGTTTTTCAATGTTGAGGTTGTTGTTTTCAATGTTGATGTTGTTGTTGAATTAGTTGGCGTTTTTAAATGCTGAGGTTGTTGTTGAATTTGTTGGTGTTTTCAATGTTGAGGTTTTTGTTCAATTTGTTGGTGTTTTTCAATGTTGAGGTTGTTGTTGAATTTGATGGTGTTTTTCAATGTCGAGGTTGTTGCTGAATTTGTTGGTGTTTTTCAATGTTGAAGTTGTTGTTGAATTTGTTGGTGTTTTTCAATGTTGAGGTTGTTGCTGTTTTTCAATGTTGAGGTTGTTGTTGAATTTGTTGGTGTTTTTCAATGTTGAGATTGTTGTTGTTTTTCAATGTTGAGGTTGTTGTTGAATTTGTTGGTGTTTTTAAATGTTGAGGATGTTGTTGAAATTGTTGGTGTTTTTCAATGTTGAGGTTGTTGTTGTTTTTCAATGTTGAGGTTGTTGTTGAATTTGTTGGTGTTTTTCAATGTTTAGGTTGTTGTTGTTTTTCAATGTTGAGGTTGTTGTTGAATTTGTTGGCGTTTTTCAATTTCGAGGTTGTTGGTGAATTTGTTGGTGTTTTTCAATGTTGAGGTTGTTGTTGAATTTGTTGGTGTTTTTCAATGTTGAGGTTGTTGTTGTTTTTCAATGTTGAGGTTGTTGTTGAATTTGTTGGTGTTTTTCAATGTTGAGGTTGTTGTTGTTTTTCAATGTTGAGGTTGTTGTTGAATTTGTTGGTGTTTTTTCAATTTTGAGGTTGTTGGTGATTTTCAATGTTGAGGTTGTTGTTGAATTTGATGGTGTTTTTCAATGTCGAGGTTTTTGTTGAATTTGTTGGTGTTTTTCAATGTTGAAGTTGTTGTTGAATTTGTTGGTGTTTTTCAATTTCGAGGTTGTTGTTGAATTTGTTGGTGTTTTTCAATGTTGAAGTTTTTGTTGAATTTGTTGGTGTTTTTCAATGTTGAGGTTGTTGTTGTTTTTCAATGTTGAGGTTGTTGTTGAATTTGTTCGTGTTTTTCAATGTTGAGGTTGTTGTTTTTCGATGCTGAGGTTGTTGTTGAATTTGTTGGTGTTTTTCAATGTTGAGGTTGTTGTTGAATTTGTTGGTGTTTTTCAATGTTGAGATTGTTGTTGTTTTTCAATGTTGAGATTGTTGTTGAATTTGTTGGTGTTTTTCAATGTTGAGGTTGTTGTTGAATTTGTTGGTGTTTTTCAATGTTGTGGTTGTTGTTGTTTTTCAATGTTGAGGTTGTTGTTGAATTTGTTGGTGTTTTTCAATGTTGAGTTTGTTGTTGTTTTTCAATGTTGAGGTTGTTGTTGAATTTGTTGGTGTTTTTCAATGTTGAGGTTGTTGTTGTTTTTCAATGTTGAGGTTGTTGTTGAATTTGTTGGTGTTTTTCAATGTTGAGGTTGATGTTGTTTTTCAATGTTGAGGTTGTTGTTGAATTTGTTGGTGTTTTTCAATGTTGAGGTTGTTGTTGAATTTGTTGGTGTTTTTCAATGTTGAGGTTGTTGTTGTTTTTCAATGTTGAGGTTGTTGAATTTGTTGGTGTTTTTCAATCTTGAGTTTGTTGTTGAATTTGTTGGTGTTTTTAAAAGTTGAGGTTGTTGTTGAATTTGTTGATTTTTTTCAATGTTGAGGTTGTTGTTGTTTTTCAATGTTGAGGTTGTTGTTGAGTTTGTTGGTGTTTTTCAATGTTGAGGTTGTTGTTGAATTTGTTGGTGTTTTTCAATGTTGAGGTTGTTGTTGAATTTGTTGGTGTTTTTCAATGTTGAGGTTGTTGTTGTTTTTAAATGTTGAGGTTGTTGTTGAATTTGTTGGTGTTTTTTCAATTTTGAGGTTCTTGGTGTTTTTCAATGTTGAGGTTGTTGTTGAATTTGATGGTGTTTTTCAATGTTGAGGTTGTTGTTGTTTTTCAATGTTGAGGTTGTTGTTGAGTTTGTTGGTGTTTTTCAATGTTGAGGTTGTTGTTGTTTTTCAATGTTGGGGTTGTTGTCGAATTTGTTGGTGTTTTTCAATGTTGAGGTTGTTGTTGTTTTTCAATGTTGAGGTTGTTGAATTTGTTGGTGTTTTTCAATCTTGAGTTTGTTGTTGAATTTGTTGGTGTTTTTAAAAGTTGAGGTTGTTGTTGAGTTTGTTGGTGTTTTTCAATGTTGAGGTTGTTGTTGTTTTTCAATGTTGAGATTGTTGTTGAGTTTGTTGGTGTTTTTCAATGTTGAGGTTGTTGTTGAATTTGTTGGTGTTTTTCAATGTTGAGGTTGTTGTTGTTTTTAAATGTTGACGTTGTTGTTGAATTAGTTGGTGTTTTTTCAATTTTGAGGTTCTTGGTGTTTTTCAATGTTGAGGTTGTTGTTGAATTTGATGGTGTTTTTCAATGTTGAGGTTGTTGTTGAATTTGTTGGTGTTTTTCAATGTTGAGGTTGTTGTTGAATTTGTTGGTGTTTTTCAATGTTGAGGTTGTTGTTGTTTTTCAATGTTGAGGTTGTTGTTGAGTTTGTTGGTGTTTTTCAATGTTGAGGTTGTTGTTGAATTTGTTGGTGTTTTTCAATGTTGAGGTTGTTGTTGAATTTGTTGGTGTTTTTCAATGTTGAAGTTGTTGTTGTTTTTAAATGTTGGGGTTGTTGTCGAATTTGTTGGTGTTTTTCAATTTTGAGGATGTTGTTGTTTTTCAATGTTGAGGTTGTTGTTGAATTTGTTGGTGTTTTTCCATGATGAGGTTGTTGTTGTTTTTCAAAGTTGAGGTTGTTGTTGAATTTGTTGTTGTTTTTCAATGTCGGGGTTGTTGTTGAATTTGTTGGTGTTTTTCAATGTTGAATTTTTTGTTGAATTTGTTGGTGTTTTTCAATGTTGAGGTTGTTGTTTTCAATGTTGATGTTGTTGTTGAATTTGTTGGCGTTTTTAAATGCTGAGGTTGTTGTTGAATTTGTTGGTGTTTTCAATGTTGAGGTTTTTGTTCAATTTATTGGTGTTTTGCAATGTTGAGGTTGTTGTTGAATTTGATGGTGTTTTTCAATGTCGAGGTTGTTGCTGAATTTGTTGGTGTTTTTCAATGTTGAAGTTGTTGTTGAATTTGTTGGTGTTTTTCAATGTTGAGGTTGTTGCTGTTTTTTAATGTTGAGGTTGTTGTTGAATTTGTTGGTGTTTTTCAATGTTGTGATTGTTGTTGTTTTTCAATGTTGAGGTTGTTGTTGAATTTGTTGGTGTTTTTAAATGTTGAGGATGTTGTTGAAATTGTTGGTGTTTTTCAATGTTGAGGTTGTTGTTGTTTTTCAATGTTGAGGTTGTTGTTGAATTTGTTGGTGTTTTTCAATGTTTAGGTTGTTGTTGTTTTTCAATGTTGAGGTTGTTGTTGAATTTGTTGGCGTTTTTCAATTTCGAGGTTGTTGGTGAATTTGTTGGTGTTTTTCAATGTTGAGGTTGTTGTTGAATTTGTTGGTGTTTTTCAATGTTGAGGTTGTTGTTGTTTTTCAATGTTGAGGTTGTTGTTGAATTTGTTGGTGTTTTTCAATGTTGAGGTTGTTGTTGTTTTTCAATGTTGAGGTTGTTGTTGAATTTGTTGGTGTTTTTTCAATTTTGAGGTTGTTGGTGATTTTCAATGTTGAGGTTGTTGTTGAATTTGATGGTGTTTTTCAATGTCGAGGTTTTTGTTGAATTTGTTGGTGTTTTTCAATGTTGAAGTTGTTGTTGAATTTGTTGGTGTTTTTCAATTTCGAGGTTGTTGTTGAATTTGTTGCTGTTTTTCAATGTTGAAGTTTTTGTTGAATTTGTTGGTGTTTTTCAATGTTGAGGTTGTTGTTGTTTTTCAATGTTGAGGTTGTTGTTGAATTTTTTGGTGTTTTTCAATGTTGAGGTTGTTGTTGTTTTTCAATGCTGAGGTTGTTGTTGAATTTGTTGGTGTTTTTCAATGTTGAGGTTGTGTTGAATTTGTTGGTGTTTTTCAATGTTGAGGTTTTTGTTGTTTTTCAATGTTGAGGTTGTTGTTGAATTTGTTGGTGTTTTTCAATGTTGAGGTTGTTGTTGTTGTTCAATGTTGAGGTTGTTGTTGAATTTGTTGGTGTTTTTCAATGTTGAAGTCGTTGTTGAATTTCTTGATGTTTTTCAATGTTGAGGTTGTTGTTGTTTTTCAATGTTGAGGTTGTTGTTGAATTTGTTGGTGTTTTCAATGTTGAGGTTTTTGTTTAATTTGTTGGTGTTTTTCAATGTTGAGGTTGTTGTTGAATTTGATGGTGTTTTTCAATGTCGAGGTTGTTGCTGAATTTGTTGGTGTTTTTCAATGTTGAAGTTGTTGTTGAATTTGTTGGTGTTTTTCAATGTTGAGGTTGTTGCTGTTTTTCAATGTTGAGGTTGTTGTTGAATTTGTTGGTGTTTTTCAATGTTTAGATTGTTGTTGTTTTGCAATGTTGAGGTTGTTGTTGAATTTGTTGGTGTTTTTAAATGTTGAGGTTGTTGTTTAATTTGTTGGTGTTTTTCAATGTTGAGGTTGTTGTTGTTTTTCAATGTTGAGGTTGTTATTGAATTTGTTGGTGTTTTTCAATGTTTAGGTCGTTGTTGTTTTTCAATGTTGAGGTTGTTGTTGAATTTGTTGGCGTTTTTCAATTTCGAGGTTGTTGGTGAATTTCTTGTTGTTTTTCAATGTTGAAGTTGTTGTTGAATTTGTTGGTGTTTTTCAATGTTGAGGTTGTTGTTGTTTTTCAATGTTGAGGTTTTTGTTGAATTTGTTGGTGTTTTTCAATGTTGAGGTTGTTGTTGTTTTACAATGCTGAGGTTGTTGTTGAATTTGTTGGTGTTTTTCAATGTTGAGCTTGTTGTTGAATTTGTTGGTGTTTTTCAATGTTGAGGTTGTTGTTGTTTTTCAATGTTGAGGTTGTTGTTGAATTTGTTGGTGTTTTTCAATGTTGAGGTTGTTGTTGTTTTTCAATGTTGAGGTTGTTGTTGAATTTGTTGGTGTTATTCAATGTTCAGGTTGTTGTTGTTTTTCAATGTTGAGGTTGTTGTTGAATTTGTTGGTGTTTTTCAATTTCGAGGTTGTTGTTGAATTTGTTGGTGTTTTTCAATGTTGAAGTTGTTGTTGAATTTGCTGGTGTTTTTCAATGTTGAGGTTGCTGTTGTTTTTCAATGTTGAGGTTGTTGTTGAATTTGTTGGTGTTTTTCAATGTTGAGGTTGTTGTTGTTTTTCAATGCTGAGGTTGTTGTTGAATTTGTTGGTGTTTTTCAATGTTGAGGTTGTTGTTGAATTTGTTGGTGTTTTTCAATGTTGAGGTTGTTGTTGTTTTTAAATGTTGAGGTTGTTGTTGAATTTGTTGGTGTTTTTTCAATTTTGAGGTTGTTGGTGATTTTCAATGTTGAGGTTGTTGTTGAATTTGACGGTGTTTTTCAATGTCGAGGTTTTTGTTGAATTTGCTGGTGATTTTCAATGTTGAAGTTGTTGTTGAATTTGTTGGTGTTTTTCAATGTTGAGGTTGTTGCTGTTTTTCAATGTTGAGGTTGTTGTTGAATTTGTTGGTGTTTTTCAATGTTGAGATTGTTGTTGTTTTTCAATGTTGAGGTTGTTGTTGAATTTGTTGGTGTTTTTAAATGTTGAGGTTGTTGTTGAATTTGTTGGTGTTTTTCCATGATGAGGTTGTTGTTGTTTTTCAATGTTGAGGTTGTTGTTGAATTTGTTGTTGTTTTTCAATGTCGGGGTTGTTGTTGAATTTGTTGGTGTTTTTCAATGTTGAATTTTTTGTTGAATTTGTTGGTGTTTTTCAATGTTGAGGTTGTTGTTTTCAATGTTGATGTTGTTGTTTAATTTGTTGGCGTTTTTAAATGCTGAGGTTGTTGTTGAATTTGTTGGTGTTTTCAATGTTGAGGTTTTTGTTCAATTTGTTGGTGTTTTTCAATGTTGAGGTTGTTGTTGAATTTGATGGTGTTTTTCAATGTCGAGGTTGTTGCTGAATTTGTTGGTGTTTTTCAATGTTGAAGTTGTTGTTGAATTTGTTGGTGTTTTTCAATGTTGAGGTTGTTGCTGTTTTTCAATGTTGAGGTTGTTGTTGAATTTGTTGGTGTTTTTCAATGTTGAGATTGTTGTTGTTTTTAAATGTTGAGTTTGTTGTTGAATTTGTTGGTGTTTTTAAATGTTGAGGATGTTGTTGAAATTGTTGGTGTTTTTCAATGTTGAGGTTGTTGTTGTTTTTCAATGTTGAGGTTGTTGTTGTTTTTAAATGTTGAGTTTGTTGTTGAATTTGTTGGTGTTTTTAAATGTTGAGTTTGTTGTTGAATTTGTTGGTGTTTTTAAATGTTGAGGATGTTGTTGAATTTGTTGGTGTTTTTCAATGTTTAGGTTGTTGTTGTTTTTCAATGTTGAGGTTGTTGTTGAATTTGTTGGCGTTTTTCAATTTCGAGGTTGTTGGTGAATTTGTTGGTGTTTTTCAATGTTGAGGTTGTTGTTGAATTTGTTGGTGTTTTTCAATGTTGAGGTTGTTGTTGTTTTTCAATGTTGAGGTTGTTGTTGAATTTGTTGGTGTTTTTCAATGTTGAGGTTGTTGTTGTTTTTCAATGTTGAGGTTGTTGTTGAATTTGTTGGTGTTTTTTCAATTTTGAGGTTGTTGGTGATTTTCAATGTTGAGGTTGTTGTGGAATTTGATGGTGTTTTTCAATGTCGAGATTTTTGTTGAATTTGTTGGTGTTTTTCAATGTTGAAGTTGTTGTTGAATTTGTTGGTGTTTTTCAATTTCGAGGTTGTTGTTGAATTTGTTGGTGTTTTTCAATGTTGAAGTTTTTGTTGAATTTGTTGGTGTTTTTCAATGTTGAGGTTTTTGTTGTTTTTCAATGTTGAGGTTGTTGTTGAATTTTTTGGTGTTTTTCAATGTTGAGGTTGTTGTTGTTTTTCAATGCTGAGGTTGTTGTTGAATTTGTTGGTGTCTTTCAATGTTGAGGTTGTGTTGAATTTGTTGGTGTTTTTCAATGTTGAGGTTTTTGTTGTTTTTCAATGTTGAGGTTGTTGTTGAATTTGTTGGTGTTTTTCAATGTTGAGGTTGTTGTTGTTGTTCAATGTTGAGGTTGTTGTTGAATTTGTTGGTGTTTTTCAATGTTGAAGTCGTTGTTGAATTTCTTGATGTTTTTCAATGTTGAGGTTGTTGTTGTTTTTCAATGTTGAGGTTGTTGTTGAATTTGTTGGTGTTTTCAATGTTGAGGTTTTTGTTTAATTTGTTGGTGTTTTTCAATGTTGAGGTTGTTGTTGAATTTGATGGTGTTTTTCAATGTCGAGGTTGTTGCTGAATTTGTTGGTGTTTTTCAATGTTGAAGTTGTTGTTGAATTTGTTGGTGTTTTTCAATGTTGAGGTTGTTGCTGTTTTTCAATGTTGAGGTTGTTGTTGAATTTGTTGGTGTTTTTCAATGTTTAGATTGTTGTTGTTTTGCAATGTTGAGGTTGTTGTTGAATTTGTTGGTGTTTTTAAATGTTGAGGTTGTTGTTTAATTTGTTGGTGTTTTTCAATGTTGAGGTTGTTGTTGTTTTTCAATGTTGAGGTTGTTATTGAATTTGTTGGTGTTTTTCAATGTTTAGGTCGTTGTTGTTTTTCAATGTTGAGGTTGTTGTTGAATTTGTTGGCGTTTTTCAATTTCGAGGTTGTTGGTGAATTTCTTGTTGTTTTTCAATGTTGAAGTTGTTGTTGAATTTGTTGGTGTTTTTCAATGTTGAGGTTGTTGTTGTTTTTCAATGTTGAGGTTTTTGTTGAATTTGTTGGTGTTTTTCAATGTTGAGGTTGTTGTTGTTTTTCAATGCTGAGGTTGTTGTTGAATTTGTTGGTGTTTTTCAATGTTGAGCTTGTTGTTGAATTTGTTGGTGTTTTTCAATGTTGAGGTTGTTGTTGTTTTTCAATGTTGAGGTTGTTGTTGAATTTGTTGGTGTTTTTCAATGTTGAGGTTGTTGTTGTTTTTCAATGTTGAGGTTGTTGTTGAATTTGTTGGTGTTATTCAATGTTCAGGTTGTTGTTGTTTTTCAATGTTGAGGTTGTTGTTGAATTTGTTGGTGTTTTTCAATTTCGAGGTTGTTGTTGAATTTGTTGGTGTTTTTCAATGTTGAAGTTGTTGTTGAATTTGCTGGTGTTTTTCAATGTTGAGGTTGTTGTTGTTTTTCAATGTTGAGGTTGTTGTTGAATTTGTTGGTGTTTTTCAATGTTGAGGTTGTTGTTGTTTTTCAATGCTGAGGTTGTTGTTGAATTTGTTGGTGTTTTTCAATGTTGAGGTTGTTGTTGAATTTGTTGGTGTATTTCAATGTTGAGGTTGTTGGTGATTTTCAATGTTGAGGTTGTTGTTGAATTTGACGGTGTTTTTCAATGTCGAGGTTTTTGTTGAATTTGTTGGTGATTTTCAATGTTGACGTTGTTGTTGAATTTGTTGGTGTTTTTCAATGTTGAGATTGTTGCTGTTTTTCAATGTTGAGGTTGTTGTTGAATTTGTTGGTGTTTTTCAATGTTGAGATTGTTGTTGTTTTTCAATGTTGAGGTTGTTGTTGAATTTGTTGGTGTTTTTAAATGTTGAGGTTGTTGTTGAATTTGTTGGTGTTTTTCAATGTTGAGGTTGTTGTTGTTTTTCAATGTTGAGGTTGTTGTTGAATTTGTTGGTGTTTTTCAATGTTTAGGTTGTTGTTGTTTTTCAATGTTGAGGTTGTTGTTGAATTTGTTGGCGTTTTTCAATTTCGAGGTTGTTGGTGAATTTGTTGGTGTTTTTCAATGTTGAAGTTGTTGTTGAATTTGTTGGTGTTTTTCAATGTTGAGGTTGTTGTTGTTTTTCAATGCTGAGGTTGTTGTTGAATTTGTTGGTGTTTTTCAATGTTGAGGTTGTTGTTGAATTTGTTGGTGTTTTTCAATGTTGAGGTTGTTGTTGTTTTTCAATGTTGAGGTTGTTGTTGAATTTGTTGGTGTTTTTCAATGTTGAGGTTGTTGTTGTTTTTCAATGTTGAGTTTGTTGTTGAATTTGTTGGTGTTATTTAATGTTGAGGTTGTTGTTGTTTTTCAATGTTGAGGTTGTTGTTGAATTTGTTGGTGTTTTTCAATTTCGAGGTTGTTGTTGAATTTGTTGGTGTTTTTCAATCTTGAAGTTGTTGTAGAATTTGCTGGTGTTTTTCAATGTTGAGGTTGTTGTTGTTTTTCAATGTTGAGGTTGTTGTTGAATTTGTTGGTGTTTTTCAATGTTGAGGTTGTTGTTGTTTTTCAATGCTGAGGTTGTTGTTGAATTTGTTGGTGTTTTTCAATGTTGAGGTTGTGTTGAATTTGTTGGTGTTTTTCAATGTTGAGGTTGTTGTTGTTTTTCAATGTTGAGGTTGTTGTTGAATTTGTTGGTGTTTTTCAATGTTGAGGTTGTTGTTGTTTTTCAATGTTGAGGTTGTTGTTGAATTTGTTGGTGTTTTTCAATGTTGAGGTTGTTGTTGAATTTGTTGGTGTTTTTCAATGTTGAGGTTGTTGTTGTTTTTCAATGTTGAGGTTGTTGTTGAAGTTGTTGGTGTTTTTCAATGTTTTGTGGTTGTTGTTCTTTTTCAATGTTGAGGTTGTTGTTGAATTTGTTGGTGTTTTTCAATGTTGAGTTTGTTGTTGTTTTTCAATGTTGAGGTTGTTGTTGAATTTGTTGGTGTTTTTCAATGTTGAGGTTGTTGTTGTTTTTCAATGTTGAGGTTGTTGTTGAATTTGTTGGTGTTTTTCAATGTTGAGGTTGTTGTTGTTTTTCAATGTTGAGGTTGTTGTTGAATTTGTTGGTGTTTTTCAATGTTGAGGTTGTTGTTGAATTTGTTGGTGTTTTTCAATGTTGAGGTTGTTGTTGTTTTTCAATGTTGAGGTTGTTGTTGAATTTGTTGGTGTTTTTCAATGTTGAGGTTGTTGTTGTTTTTCAATGTTGAGGTTGTTGTTGAATTTGTTGGTGTTATTCAATGTTGAGGTTGTTGTTGTTTTTCAATGTTGAGGTTGTTGTTGAATTTGTGGGTGTTTTTCAATTTCGAGGTTGTTGTTGAATTTGTTGGTGTTTTTCAATGTTGAAGTTGTTGTAGAATTTGCTGGTGTTTTTCAATGTTGAGGTTGTTGTTGTTTTTCAATGTTGAGGTTGTTGTTGAATTTGTTGGTGTTTTTCAATGTTGAGGTTGTTGTTGTTTTTCAATGCTGAGGTTGTTGTTGAATTTGTTGGTGTTTTTCAATGTTGAGGTTGTTGTTGAATTTGTTGGTGTTTTTCAATGTTGAGGTTGTTGTTGTTTTTCAATGTTGAGGTTGTTGTTGAATTTGTTGGTGTTTTTCAATGTTGAGGTTGTTGTTGTTTTTCAATGTTGAGGTTGTTGTTGAATTTGTTGGTGTTTTTCAATGTTGAGGTTGTTGTTGAATTTGTTGGTGTTTTTCAATGTTGAGGTTGTTGTTGTTTTTCAATGTTGAGGTTATTGTTGAATTTGTTGGTGTTTTTCAATGTTGTGGTTGTTGTTCTTTTTCAATGTTGAGGTTGTTGTTGAATTTGTTGGTGTTTTTCAATGTTGAGTTTGTTGTTGTTTTTCAATGTTGAGGTTGTTGTTGAATTTGTTGGTGTTTTTCAATGTTGAGGTTGTTGTTGTTTTTCAATGTTGAGGTTGTTGTTGAATTTGTTGGTGTTTTTCAATGTTGAGGTTGTTGTTGTTTTTCAATGTTGAGGTTGTTGTTGAATTTGTTGGTGTTTTTCAATGTTGAGGTTGTTGTTGAATTTGTTGGTGTTTTTCAATGTTGAGGTTGTTGTTGTTTTTCAATGTTGAGGTTGTTAAAATTGTTGTTGTTTTTCAATCTTGAGTTTGTTGTTGAATTTGTTGGTGTTTTTAAAAGTTGAGGTTGTTGTTGAATTTGTTCATTTTTTTCAATGTTGAGGTTGTTGTTGTTTTTCAATGTTGAGGTTGTTGTTGAATTTGTTGGTGTTTTTCAATGTTGAGGTTGTTGTTGAATTTGTTGGTGTTTTTCAATGTTGAGGTTGTTGTTGTTTTTCAATGTTGAGGTTGTTGTTGAGTTTGTTGGTGTTTTTCAATGTTGAGGTTGTTGTTGAATTTGTTGGTGTTTTTCAATGTTGAGGTTGTTGTTGTTTTTAAATGTTGGGGTTGTTGTCGAATTTGTTGGTGTTTTTCAATTTTGAGGATGTTGTTGTTTTTCAATGTTGAGGTTGTTGTTGAATTTGTTGGTGTTTTTCCATGATGAGGTTGTTGTTGTTTTTCAAAGTTGACGTTGTTGTTGAATTTGTTGGTGTTTTTCAATGTCGGGGTTGTTGTTGAATTTGTTGGTTTTTTTCAATGTTGAATTTTTTGTTGAATTTGTTGGTGTTTTTCAATGTTGAGGTTGTTGTTTTTCAATGTTGAGGTTGTTGTTGAATTTGTTGGTGTTTTTCAAAGTTGAGGTTGTTGTTGTTTTTCAATGTTGAGGTTGTTGTTGAATTTGTTGGTGTTTTTCAATGTTGAGGTTGTTGTTGAATTTGTTGGTGTTTTTCAATGTTGAGGTTGTTGTTGTTTTTCAATGTTGAAGTTGTTGTTGAATTTGTTGGTGTTTTTCAATTTCGAGGTTGTTGTTGAATTTGTTGTTGTTTTTCAATGTTGAGGTTGTTGTTGAATTTGTTGGTGTTTTTCAACGTTGAGGTTGTTGTTGTTTTTCAATGCTGAGGTTGTTGTTGAATTTGTTGGTGTTTTTCAATGTTGAGGTTGTTGTTGAATTTGTTGGTGTTTTTCAATGTTGAGGTTGTTGTTGTTTTTCAATGTTGAGGTTGTTGTTGAATTTGTTGGTGTTTTTCAATGTTGAGGTTCTTGTTGTTTTTCAATGTTGAGGGTTTTGTTGAATTTGTTGTTGTTTTTCAATGTTGAAGTTGTTGTTGAATTTGTTGGTGTTTTTCAATGTTGAGGTTGTTGTTGTTTTTCAATGTTGAGGTTGTTGTTGAATTTGTTGGTGTTTTTCAATGTTGATTTTGTTGTTGTTTTTCAATGTGGAGGTTGTTGTTGAATTTGTTGGTGTTTTTCAATGTTGAGGTTGTTGTTGTTTATCAATGTTGTGGTTGTTGTTGAATTTGTTGGTGTTTTTCAATGTTGAGGTTGTTGCTGAATTTGTTGGTGTTTTTCAATGTTGAGGTTGTTGTTGTTTTTCAATGTTGAGGTTATTGTTGAATTTGTTGGTGTTTTTCAATGTTGAGGTTGTTGTTGTTTTTCAATGTTGAGGTTGTTGTTGAATTTGTTGGTGTTTTTCAATGTTGAGTTTGTTGTTGTTTTTCAATGTTGAGGTTGTTGTTGAATTTGTTGGTGTTTTTCAATGTTGAGGTTGTTGTTGTTTTTCAATGTTGAGGTTGTTGTTGAATTTGTTGGTGTTTTTCAATGTTGAGGTTGTTGTTGTTTTTCAATCTTGAGTTTGTTGTTGAATTTATTGGTGTTTTTCAATGTTGAGGTTGTTGTTGAATTTGTTGGTTTTTTTCAATGTTGAGGTTGTTGTTGTTTTTAAATGTTGAGGTTGTTGTTGAATTTGTTGGTGTTTTTTCAATTTTGAGGTTGTTGGTGTTTTTCAATGTTGAGGTTGTTGTTGAATTTGATGGTGTTTTTCAATGTCGAGGTTGTTGTTGAATTTGTTGGTGTTTTTCAATGTTGAAGTTGTTGTTGAATTTGTTGGTGTTTTTCAATTTCGAGGTTGGTGTTGAAATTGTTGGTGTTTTTCAATGTTCAAGTTTTTGTTGAATTTGTTGGTGTTTTTCAATGTTGAGGTTGTTGTTGTTTTTCAATGTTGAGGTTGTTGTTGAATTTGTTGGTGTTTTTCAATGTTGAGGTTGTTGTTGTTTTTCAATGTTGAGGTTGTTGTTGAATTTGTTGGTGTTTTTCAATGTTGAGGTTGTTGTTGAATTTGTTGGTGTTTTTCAATGTTGTGGTTGTTGTTGTTTTTCAATGTTGAGGTTGTTGTTGAATTTGTTGGTGTTTTTCAATGTTGAGGTTGTTGTTGTTTTTCAATGTTGAGGTTGTTGTTGAATTTGTTGGTGTTTTTCAATGTTGAAGTTGTTGTTGAATTTGTTGGTGTTTTTCAATGTTGAGGTTGTTGTTGTTTTTCAATGTTGAGGTTGTTGTTGAATTTGTTGGTGTTTTTCAATGTTGAGGTTGTTGTTGAATTTGTTGGTGATTTTCAATGTTGAGGTTGTTGTTGTTTTTCAATGTTGAAGTTGTTGTTGAATTTGTTGGTGTTTTTCAATTTCGAGGTTGTTGTTGAATTTGTTCTTGTTTTTCAATGTTGAGGTTGTTGTTGAATTTGTTCGTGTTTTTCAACGTTGCGGTTGTTGTTGTTTTTCAATGCTGAGGTTGTTGTTGAATTTGTTGGTGTTTATCAATGTTGAGGTTGTTGTTGAATTTGTTGGTGTTTTTCAATGTTGAGGTTGTTGTTGTTTTTCAATGTTGAGGTTGTTGTTGAATTTGTTGGTGTTTTAGAATGTTGAGGTTGTTGTTGTTTTTCAATGTTGAGGGTGTTGTTGAATTTGTTGTTGTTTTTCAATGTTGAAGTTGTTGTTGAATTTGTTGGTGTTTTTCAATGTTGAGGTTGTTGTTGTTTTTAAATGTTGAGGTTGTTGTTGAATTTGTTGGTGTTTTTCAATGTTGAGTTTGTTGTTCTTTTTCAATGTTGAGGTTGTTGTTGAATTTGTTGGTGTTTTTCAATGTTGAGGTTGTTGTTGTTTTTCAATGTTGTGGTTGTTGTTGAACTTGTTGGTGCTTTTCAATGTTGAGGTTGTTGTTGAATTTGATGGTGTTTTTCAATGTCGAGGTTGTTGCTGAATTTGTTGGTGTTTTTCAATGTTGAAGTTGTTGTTGAATTTGTTGGTGTTTTTCAATGTTGAGGTTGTTGGTGTTTTTCAATGTTGAGGTTGTTGTTGAATTTGTTGGTGTTTTTCAATGTTTAGATTGTTGTTGTTTTGCAATGTTGAGGTTGTTGTTGAATTTGTTGGTGTTTTTAAATGTTGAGGTTGTTGTTTAATTTGTTGGTGTTTTTCAATGTTGAGGTTGTTGTTGTTTTTCAATGTTGAGGTTGTTATTGAATTTGTTGGTGTTTTTCAATGTTTAGGTCGTTGTTGTTTTTCAATGTTGAGGTTGTTGTTGAATTTGTTGGTGTTTTTCAATGTTGAGGTTGGTGTTGTTTTTCAATGCTGAGGTTGTTGTTGAATTTGTTGGTGTTTTTCAATGTTGAGGTTGTTGTTGAATTTGTTGGTGTTTTTCAATGTTGAGGTTGTTGTTGTTTTTCAATGTTGAGGTTGTTGTTGAATTTGTTGGTGTTTTTCAATGTTGAGGTTGTTGTTGTTTTTCAATGTTGAGGTTGTTGTTGAATTTGTTGGTGTTTTTCAATTTTGAGGTTGTTGCTGAATTTGTTGGTGTTTTTCAATGTTGAGGTTGTTGTTGTTTTTCAATGTTGAGGTTATTGTTGAATTTGTTGGTGTTTTTCAATGCTGAGGTTGTTGTTGTTTTTCAATGTTGAGGTTGTTGTTGAATTTGTTGGTGTTTTTCAATGTTGAGGTTGTTGTTGTTTTTCAATCTTGAGTTTGTTGTTGAATTTATTGGTGTCTTTCAATGTTGAGGTTGCTGTTGAATTTGTTGGTGTTTTTCAATGTTGAGGTTGTTGTTGTTTTTAAATGTTGAGGTTGTTGTTGAATTTGTTGGTGTTTTTTCAATTTTGAGGTTGTTGGTGTTTTTCAATGTTGAGTTTGTTGTTGAATTTGATGGTGTTTTTCAATGTCGAGGTTGTTGTTGAATTTGTTGGTGTTTTTCAATGTTGAAGTTGTTGTTGAATTTGTTGGTGTTTTTCAATTTCGAGGTTGTTGTTGAATTTGTTGGTGTTTTTCAATGTTGAGGTTGTTGTTCTTTTTCAATGTTGAGGTTGTTGTTGAATTTGTTGGTGTTCTTCAATGTTGAGGTTGTTGTTGTTTTTCAATGTTGAGGTTGTTGTTGAATTTGTTGGTGTTTTTCAATGTTGAGGTTGTTGTTGAATTTCTTGGTGTTTTTCAATGTTGTGGTTGTTGTTGTTTTTCAATGTTGAGGTTGTTGTTGAATTTGTTGGTGTTTTTCAATGTTGAGGTTGTTGTTGTTTTTCAATGTTGAGGTTGTTGTTGAATTTGTTGGTGTTTTTCAATGTTGAAGTTGTTGTTGAATTTGTTGGTGTTTTTCAATGTTGATGTTGTTGTTGTTTTTCAATGTTGAGGTTGTTGTTGAATTCGTTGTTGTTTTTCAATGTTGAGTTTGTTGTTGTTTTTCAATGTTGAGGTTGTTGTTGAATTTGTTGGTATTTTTCAATGTTGAGGTTGTTGTTGTTTTTCAATGTTGAGTTTGTTGTTGAATTTGTTGGTGTTTTTCAATGTTGAGGTTGTTGGTGTTTTTCAATGTTGAGTTTGTTGTTGAATTTGTTGGTGTTTTTCAATGTTGAGGTTGTTGGTGTTTTTCAATGTTGAGGTTGTTGTTGTTTTTCAATGTTGAGTTTGTTGTTGAATTTGTTGGTGTTTTTCAATGTTGAGGTTGTTGGTGTTTTTCAATGTTGAGTTTGTTGTTGAATTTGTTGGTGTTTTTCAATGTTGAGGTTGTTGGTGTTTTTCAATGTTGAGGTTGTTGTTGAATTTGTTGGTGTTTTTCAATGTTGAGGTTGTTGTTGTTTTTCAATGTTGGGGTTGTTGTTGAATTTGTTGGTGTTTTTCAATGTTGAGGTTGTTGTTGAATTTGTTGGTGTTTTTCAATGTTGAGGTTGTTGTTGTTTTTCAATGTTGAAGTTGTTGTTGAATTTGTTGGTGTTTTTCAATTTCGAGGTTGTTGTTGAATTTGTTCTTGTTTTTCAATGTTGAGGTTGTTGTTGAATTTGTTCGTGTTTTTCAACGTTGCGGTTGTTGTTGTTTTTCAATGCTGAGGTTGTTGTTGAATTTGTTGGTGTTTATCAATGTTGAGGTTGTTGTTGAATTTGTTGGTGTTTTTCAATGTTGAGGTTGTTGTTGTTTTTCAATGTTGAGGTTGTTGTTGAATTTGTTGGTGTTTTTCAATGTTGAGGTTGTTGTTGTTTTTCAATGTTGAGGGTGTTGTTGAATTTGTTGTTGTTTTTCAATGTTGAAGTTGTTGTTGAATTTGTTGGTGTTTTTCAATGTTGAGGTTGTTGTTGTTTTTAAATGTTGAGGTTGTTGTTGAATTTGTTGGTGTTTTTCAATGTTGAGTTTGTTGTTCTTTTTCAATGGTGAGGTTGTTGCTGAATTTGTTGGTGTTTTTCAATGTTGAGGTTGTTGTTGTTTTTCAATGTTGTGGTTGTTGTTGAACTTGTTGGTGTTTTTCAATGTTGAGGTTGTTGTTGAATTTGTTGGTGTATTTCAATGTTGAGTTTGTTGTTGAATTTGTTGGTGTTTTTCAATGTTGAGGTTGCTGTTGAATTTGTTGGTGTTTTTCAATGTTGAGGTTGTTGTTGAATTTGTTGGTGTTTTTCAATGTTGAGGTTGTTGGTGTTTTTCAATGTTGAGGTTGTTGTTGAATTTGTTGGTGTTTTTCAATGTTCAGATTGTTGTTGTTTTTCAATGTTGAGGTTGTTGTTGAATTTGTTGGTGTTTTTAAATGTTGAGGTTGTTGTTGAATTTGTTGGTGTTTTTCAATGTTGAGGTTGTTCTTGTTTTTCAATGTTGAGGTTGTTGTTGAATTTGTTGGTGTTTTTCAATGTTGAAGTTGTTGTTGAATTTGTTGGTGTTTTTCAATTTCGAGGTTGTTGTTGAATTTGTTGGTGTTTTTCAATGTTGAGGTTGTTGTTCTTTTTCAATGTTGAGGTTGTTGTTGAATTTGTTGGTGTTCTTCAATGTTGAGGTTGTTGTTGTTTTTCAATGTTGAGGTTGTTGTTGAATTTGTTGGTGTTTTTCAATGTAGAGGTTGTTGTTGAATTTCTTGGTGTTTTTCAATGTTGTGGTTGTTGTTGTTTTTCAATGTTGAGGTTGTTGTTGAATTTGTTGGTGTTTTTCAATGTTGAGGTTGTTGTTGTTTTTCAATGTTGAGGTTGTTGTTGAATTTGTTGGTGTTTTTCAATGTTGAAGTTGTTGTTGAATTTGTTGGTGTTTTTCAATGTTGATGTTGTTGTTGTTTTTCAATGTTGAGGTTGTTGTTGAATTCGTTGTTGTTTTTCAATGTTGAGTTTGTTGTTGTTTTTCAATGTTGAGGTTGTTGTTGAATTTGTTGGTGTTTTTCAATGTTGAGGTTGTTGTTGTTTTTCAATGTTGAGTTTGTTGTTGAATTTGTTGGTGTTTTTCAATGTTGAGGTTGTTGGTCTTTTTCAATGTTGAGTTTGTTGTTGAATTTGTTGGTGTTTTTCAATGTTGAGGTTGTTGGTGTTTTTCAATGTTGAGGTTGTTGTTGTTTTTCAATGTTGAGTTTGTTGTTGAATTTGTTGGTGTTTTTCAATGTTGAGGTTGTTGGTGTTTTTCAATGTTGAGTTTGTTGTTGAATTTGTTGGTGTTTTTCAATGTTGAGGTTGTTGGTGTTTTTCAATGTTGAGGTTGTTGTTGAATTTGTTGGTGTTTTTCAATGTTGAGGTTGTTGTTGTTTTTCAATGTTGAGGTTGTTGTTGAATTTGTTGGTGTTTTTCAATGTTGAGGTTGTTGTTGAATTTGTTGGTGTTTTTCAATGTTGAGGTTGTTGTTGTTTTTCAATGTTGAAGTTGTTGTTGAATTTGTTGGTGTTTTTCAATTTCGAGGTTGTTGTTGAATTTGTTCTTGTTTTTCAATGTTGAGGTTGTTGTTGAATTTGTTCGTGTTTTTCAACGTTGCGGTTGTTGTTGTTTTTCAATGCTGAGGTTGTTGTTGAATTTGTTGGTGTTTATCAATGTTGAGGTTGTTGTTGAATTTGTTGGTGTTTTTCAATGTTGAGGTTGTTGTTGTTTTTCAATGTTGAGGTTGTTGTTGAATTTGTTGGTGTTTTTCAATGTTGAGGTTGTTGTTGTTTTTCAATGTTGAGGGTGTTGTTGAATTTGTTGTTGTTTTTCAATGTTGAAGTTGTTGTTGAATTTGTTGGTGTTTTTCAATGTTGAGGTTGTTGTTGTTTTTAAATGTTGAGGTTGTTGTTGAATTTGTTGGTGTTTTTCAATGTTGAGTTTGTTGTTCTTTTTCAATGGTGAGGTTGTTGTTGAATTTGTTGGTGTTTTTCAATGTTGAGGTTGTTGTTGTTTTTCAATGTTGTGGTTGTTGTTGAACTTGTTGGTGTTTTTCAATGTTGAGGTTGTTGTTGAATTTGTTGGTGTATTTCAATGTTGAGTTTGTTGTTGAATTTGTTGGTGTTTTTCAATGTTGAGGTTGCTGTTGAATTTGTTGGTGTTTTTCAATGTTGAGGTTGTTGTTGAATTTGTTGGTGTTTTTCAATGTTGAGGTTGTTGGTGTTTTTCAATGTTGAGGTTGTTGTTGAATTTGTTGGTGTTTTTCAATGTTCAGATTGTTGTTGTTTTTCAATGTTGAGGTTGTTGTTGAATTTGTTGGTGTTTTTAAATGTTGAGGTTGTTGTTGAATTTGTTGGTGTTTTTCAATGTTGAGGTTGTTCTTGTTTTTCAATGTTGAGGTTGTTGTTGAATTTGTTGGTGTTTTTCAATGTTGAGGTTGTTGTTGTTTTTCAATGTTGAGGTTGTTGTTGAATTTGTTGTTGTTTTTCAATTTTGAGGTTGTTGTTGAATTTGTTGGTGTTTTTCAATGTTGAAGTTGTTGTTGAATTTGTTGGTGTTTTTCAATGTTGAGGTTGTTGTTGTTTTTCAATGTTGAGGTTGTTGTTGAATTTGTTGGTGTTTTTCAATGTTGAGGTTGTTGTTGTTTTTCAATGCTGAGGTTGTTGTTGAATTTGTTGGTGTTTTTCAATGTTGAGGTTGTTGTTGAATTTGTTGGTGTTTTTCAATGTTGAGGTTGTTGTTGTTTTTCAATGTTGAGGTTGTTGTTGAATTTGTTGGTGTTTTTCAATGTTGAGGTTGTTGTTGTTTTTCAATGTTGAGGTTGTTGTTGAATTTGTTGGTGTTTTTCAATTTTGAGGTTGTTGCTGAATTTGTTGGTGTTTTTCAATGTTGAGGTTGTTGTTGTTTTTCAATGTTGAGGTTATTGTTGAATTTGTTGGTGTTTTTCAATGCTGAGGTTGTTGTTGTTTTTCAATGTTGAGGTTGTTGTTGAATTTGTTGGTGTTTTTCAATGTTGAGGTTGTTGTTGTTTTTCAATCTTGAGTTTGTTGTTGAATTTATTGTTGTTTTCCAATGTTGAGGTTGTTGTTGAATTTGTTGGTGTTTTTCAATGTTGAGGTTGTTGTTGTTTTTAAATGTTGAGGTTGTTGTTGAATTTGTTGGTGTTTTTTCAATTTTGAGGTTGTTGGTGTTTTTCAATGTTGAGGTTGTTGTTGAATTTGATGGTGTTTTTCAATGTCGAGGTTGTTGTTGAATTTGTTGGTGTTTTTCAATGTTGAAGTTGTTGTTGAATTTGTTGGTGTTTTTCAATTTCGAGGTTGTTGTTGAATTTGTTGGTGTTTTTCAATGTTGAGGTTGTTGTTCTAATTCAATGTTGAGGTTGTTGTTGAATTTGTTGGTGTTCTTCAATGTTGAGGTTGTTGTTGTTTTTCAATGTTGAGGTTGTTGTTGAAGTTGTTGGTGTTTTTCAATGTTGAGGTTGTTGTTGTTTTTCAATGTTGTGGTTGTTGTTGAACTTGTTGGTGTTTTTCAATGTTGAGGTTGTTGTTGAATTTGTTGGTGTATTTCAATGTTGAGTTTGTTGTTGAATTTGTTGGTGTTTTTCAATGTTGAGGTTGCTGTTGAATTTGTTGGTGTTTTTCAATGTTGAGGTTGTTGTTGAATTTGTTGGTGTTTTTCAATGTTGAGGTTGTTGGTGTTTTTCAATGTTGAGGTTGTTGTTGAATTTGTTTGTGTTTTTCAATGTTCAGATTGTTGTTGTTTTTCAATGTTGAGGTTGTTGTTGAATTTGTTGGTGTTTTTAAATGTTGAGGTTGTTGTTGAATTTGTTGGTGTTTTTCAATGTTGAGGTTGTTCTTGTTTTTCAATGTTGAGGTTGTTGTTGAATTTGTTGGTGTTTTTCAATGTTGAGGTTGTTGTTGAATTTGTTGGTGTTTTTCAATGTTGAGGTTGTTGTTGTTTTTCAATGTTGAGGTTGTTGTTGAATTTGTTGGTGTTTTTCAATGTTGAGGTTGTTGTTGTTTTTCAATGTTGAGGTTGTTGTTGAATTTGTTGGTGTTTTTCAATTTTGAGGTTGTTGCTGAATTTGTTGGTGTTTTTCAATGTTGAGGTTGTTGTTGTTTTTCAATGTTGAGGTTATTGTTGAATTTGTTGGTGTTTTTCAATGCTGAGGTTGTTGTTGTTTATCAATGTTGAGGTTGTTGTTGAATTTGTTGGTGTTTTTCAATGTTGAGGTTGTTGTTGTTTTTCAATCTTGAGTTTGTTGTTGAATTTATTGGTGTTTTTCAATGTTGAGGTTGTTGTTGAATTTGTTGGTGTTTTTCAATGTTGAGGTTGTTGTTGTTTTTAAATGTTGAGGTTGTTGTTGAATTTGTTGGTGTTTTTTCAATTTTGAGGTTGTTGGTGTTTTTCAATGTTGAGGTTGTTGTTGAATTTGATGGTGTTTTTCAATGTCGAGGTTGTTGTTGAATTTGTTGGTGTTTTTCAATGTTGAAGTTGTTGTTGAATTTGTTGGTGTTTTTCAATTTCGAGGTTGTTGTTGAATTTGTTGGTGTTTTTCAATGTTGAGGTTGTTGTTCTAATTCAATGTTGAGGTTGTTGTTGAATTTGCTGGTGTTCTTCAATGTTGAGGTTGTTGTTGTTTTTCAATGTTGAGGTTGTTGTTGAAGTTGTTGGTGTTTTTCAATGTTGAGGTTGTTGTTGAATTTGTTGGTGTTTTTCAATGTTGTGGTTGTTGTTGTTTTTCAATGTTGAGGTTGTTGTTGAATTTGTTGGTGTTTTTCAATGTTGAGGTTGTTGTTGTTTTTCAATGTTGAGGTTGTTGTTGAATTTGTTGGTGTTTTTCAATGTTGAAGTTGTTGTTCAATTTGTAGGTGTTTTTCAATGTTGATGTTGTTGTTGTTTTTCAATGTTGAGGTTGTTGTTGAATTCGTTGTTGTTTTTCAATGTTGAGTTTGTTGTTGTTTTTCAATGTTGAGGTTGTTGTTGAATTTGTTGGTGTTTTTCAATGTTGAGGTTGTTGTTGTTTTTCAATGTTGAGTTTGTTGTTGAATTTGTTGGTGTTTTTCAATGTTGAGGTTGTTGGTGTTTTTCAATGTTGAGGTTGTTGTTAAATTTGTTGGTGTTTTTCAATGTTGAGGTTGTTGTTGAATTTGTTGGTGTTTTTCAATGTTGAGGTTGTTGTTGTTTTTCAATGTTGAGGTTGTTGTTGAGTTTGTTGGTGTTTTTCAATGCTGAGGTTGTTGTTGAATTTGTTCGTGTTTTTCAATGTTGAGGTTGTTGTTGTTTTTCAATGTTGAGGTTGTTGTTGAATTTGTTGGTGTTTTTTCAATTTTGAGGTTGTTGGTGTTTTTCAATGCTGAGGTTGTTGTTGAATTTGTTGGCGTTTTTCAATGTTGAGGTTGTTGTTGTTTTTCAATGTTGAAGTTGTTGTTGAATTTGTTGGTGTTTTTCAATTTCGAGGTTGTTGTTGAATTTGTTGGTGTTTTTCAATGTTGAAGTTTTTGTTGAATTTGTTGGTGTTTTTCAATGTTGAGGTTGTTGTTGTTTTTCAATGTTGAGGTTGTTGTTGAATTTGTTGGTGTTTTTCAACGTTGAGGATGTTGTAGTTTTTCAATGCTGAGGTTGTTGTTGAATTTGTTGGTGTTTTTCAATGTTGAGGTTGTTGTTGAATTTGTTGGTGTTTTTCAATGTTGAGGTTGTTGTTGTTTTTCAATGTTGAGGTTGTTGTTGAATTTGTTGGTGTTTTTCAATGTTGAGGTTGTTGTTGTTTTTCAATGTTGAGGGTGTTGTTGAATTTGTTGTTGTTTTTCAATTTTGAAGTTGTTGTTGAATTTGTTGGTGCTTTTCAATGTTGAGGTTGTTGTTGTTTTTCAATGTTGAGGTTGTTGTTGAATTTGTTGGTGTTTTTCAATGTTGAGTTTGTTGTTGTTTTTCAATGTTGAGGTTGTTGTTGAATTTGTTGGTGTTTTTCAATGTTGAGGTTGTTGTTGTTTTTCAATGTTGTGGTTGTTGTTGAATTTGTTGGTGTTTTTCAATGTTGAGGTTGTTGGTGTTTTTCAATGTTGCGGTTGTTGTTGAATTTGTTGGTGTTTTTCAATGTTGAGGTTGTTGTTGAATTTGTTGGTGTTTTTCAATGTTGAGGTTGTTGTTGTTTTTCAATGTTGAGGTTGTTTTTGGGTTTGTTGGTGTTTTTCAATGTTGAGGTTGTTGTTGAATTTGTTGGTGTTTTCAATTTTGAGGATGTTGTTGAATTTGTTGTTGTTTTTCAATGTTGAGGTTGTTGTTGAATTTGTTGGTGTTTTTCAACGTTGAGTTTGTTGTTGTTTTTCAATGCTGAGGTTGTTGTTGAATTTGTTGGTGTTTTTCAATGTTGAGGTTGTTGTTGAATTTGTTGGTATTTTTCGATGTTGAGGTTGTTGTTGTTTTTCAATGTTGAGGTTGTTGTTGAATTTGTTGGTGTTTTTCAATGTTGAGGTTGTTGTTGTTTTTAAATGTTGAGGGTGTTGTTGAATTTGTTGTTGTTTTTCAATGTTGAAGTTGTTGTTGAATTTGTTGGTGTTTTTCAATGTTGAGGTTGTTGTTGTTTATCAATGTTGTGGTTGTTGTTGAATTTGTTGGTGTTTTTCAATGTTGAGGTTGTTGCTGAATTTGTTGGTGTTTTTCAATGTTGAGGTTGTTGTTGTTTTTCAATGTTGAGGTTATTGTTGAATTTGTTGGTGTTTTTCAATGTTGAGGTTGTTGTTGTTTTTCAATGTTGAGGTTGTTGTTGAATTTGTTGGTGTTTTTCAATGTTGAGTTTGTTGTTGTTATTCAATGTTGAGGTTGTTGTTGAATTTGTTGGTGTTTTTCAATGTTGAGGTTGTTGTTGTTTTTCAATGTTGAGGTTGTTGTTGAATTTGTTGGTGTTTTTCAATGTTGAGGTTGTTGTTGTTTTTCAATCTTGAGTTTGTTGTTGAATTTATTGGTGTTTTTCAATGTTGAGGTTGTTGTTGAATTTGTTGGTGTTTTTCAATGTTGAGGTTGTTGTTGTTTTTAAATGTTCAGGTTGTTGTTGAATTTGTTGGTGTTTTTTCAATTTTGAGGTTGTTGGTGTTTTTCAATGTTGAGGTTGTTGTTGAATTTGATGGTGTTTTTCAAAGTCGAGGTTGTTGTTGAATTTGTTGGTGTTTTTCAATGTTGAAGTTGTTGTTGAATTTGTTGGTGTTTTTCAATTTCGAGGTTGTTGTTGAATTTGTTGGTGTTTTTCAATGTTCAAGTTTTTGTTGAATTTGTTGGTGTTTTTCAATGTTGAGGTTGTTGTTGTTTTTCAATGTTGAGGTTGTTGTTGAATTTGTTGGTGTTTTTCAATGTTGAGGTTGTTGTTGTTTTTCAATGTTGAGGTTGTTGTTGAATTTGTTGGTGTTTTTCAATGTTGAGGTTGTTGTTGAATTTGTTGGTGTTTTTCAATGTTGTGGTTGTTGTTGTTTTTCAATGTTGAGGTTGTTGTTGAATTTGTTGGTGTTTTTCAATGTTGAGGTTGTTGTTGTTTTTCAATGTTGAGGTTGTTGTTGAATTTGTTGGTGTTTTTCAATGTTGAAGTTGTTGTTGAATTTGTTGGTGTTTTTCAATTTGAGGTCGTTGTTGTTTTTCAATGTTGAGGTTGTTGTTGAATTTGTTGGTGTTTTTCAATGTTGAGGTTGTTGTTGAATTTGTTGGTGTTTTTCAATGTTGTGGTTGTTGTTGTTTTTCAATGTTGAAGTTGTTGTTGAATTTGTTGGTGTTTTTCAATTTCGAGGTTGTTGTTGAATTTGTTCCTGTTTTTCAATGTTGAGGTTGTTGTTGAATTTGTTCGTGTTTTTCAACGTTGAGGTTGTTGTTGTTTTTCAATGCTGAGGTTGTTGTTGAATTTGTTGGTGTTTTTCAATGTTGAGGTTGTTGTTGAATTTGTTGGTGTTTTTCAATGTTGAGGTTGTTGTTGTTTTTCAATGTTGAGGTTGTTGTTGAATTTGTTGGTGTTTTTCAATGTTGAGGTTGTTGTTGTTTTTCAATGTTGAGGGTGTTGTTGAATTTGTTGTTGTTTTTCAATGTTGAAGTTGTTGTTGAATTTGTTGGTGTTTTTCAATGTTGAGGTTGTTGTTGTTTTTCAATGTTGAGGTTGTTGCTGAATTTGTTGGTGTTTTTCAATGTTGAGTTTGTTGGTGTTTTTCAATGTTGAGGTTGTTGTTGAATTTGTTGGTGTTTTTCAATGTTGAGGTTGTTGTTGTTTTTCAATGTTGTGGTTGTTGTTGAACTTGTTGGTGTTTTTCAATGTTTAGGTTGTTGTTGAATTTGTTGGTGTTTTTCAATGTTGAGTTTGTTGTGGAATTTGTTGGTGTTTTTCAATGTTGAGGTTGCTGTTGAATTTGTTGGTGCTTTTCAATGTTGAGGTTGTTGTTGAATTTGTTGGTGTTTTTCAATGTTGAGGTTGTTGGTGTTTTTCAATGTTGAGGTTGTTGTTGAATTTGTTGGTGTTTTTCAATGTTCAGATTGTTGTTGTTTTTCAATGTTGAGGTTGTTGTTGAATTTGTTGGTGTTTTTAAATGTTGAGGTTGTTGTTGAATTTGTTGGTGTTTTTCAATGTTGAGGTTGTTCTTGTTTTTCAATGTTGAGGTTGTTGTTGAATTTGTTGGTGTATTTCAATGTTGAGGTTGTTGTTGTTTTTCAATGTTGAGGTTGTTGTTGAATTTGTTGTTGTTTTTCAATTTTGAGGTTGTTGTTGAATTTGTTGGTGTTTTTCAATGTTGAAGTTGTTGTTGAATTTGTTGGTGTTTTTCAATGTTGAGGTTGTTGTTGTTTTTCAATGTTGAGGTTGTTGTTGAATTTGTTGGTGTTTTTCAATGTTGAGGTTGTTGTTGTTTTTCAATGCTGAGGTTGTTGTTGAATTTGTTGGTGTTTTTCAATGTTGAGGTTGTTGTTGAATTTGTTGGTGTTTTTCAATGTTGAGGTTGTTGTTGTTTTTCAATGTTGAGGTTGTTGTTGAATTTGTTGGTGTTTTTCAATGTTGAGGTTGTTGTTGTTTTTCAATGTTGAGGTTGTTGTTGAATTTGTTGGTGTTTTTCAATGTTGAGGTTGTTGCTGAATTTGTTGGTGTTTTTCAATGTTGAGGTTGTTGTTGTTTTTCAATGTTGAGGTTATTGTTGAATTTGTTGGTGTTTTTCAATGCTGAGGTTGTTGTTGTTTTTCAATGTTGAGGTTGTTGTTGAATTTGTTAGTGTTTTTCAATGTTTAGGTTGTTGCTGTTTTTCAATCTTGAGTTTGTTGTTGAATTTATTGGTGTTTTTCAATGTTGAGGTTGTTGTTGAATTTGTTGGTGTTTTTCAATGTTGAGGTTGTTGTTGTTTTTAAATGTTGAGGTTGTTGTTGAATTTGTTGGTGTTTTTTCAATTTTGAGGTTGTTGGTGTTTTTCAATGTTGAGGTTGTTGTTGAATTTGATGGTGTTTCTCAATGTTGAAGTTGTTGTTGAATTTGTTGGTGTTTTTCAATTTCGAGGTTGTTGGTGAATTTGTTGGTGTTTTTCAATGTTGAAGTTTTTGTTGAATTTGTTGGTGTTTTTCAATGTTGAGGTTGTTGTTGTTTTTCAATGTTGAGGTTGTTGTTGAATTTGTTGGTGTTTTTCAATGTTGAGGTTGTTGTTGAATTTGTTGGTGTTTTTCAATGTTGTCGTTGTTGTTGTTTTTCAATGTTGAGGTTGTTGTTGAATTTGTTGGTGTTTTTCAATGTTGAGGTTGTTGTTGTTTTTCAATGTTGAGGTTGTTGTTGAATTTGTTGGTGTTTTTCAATGTTGAAGTTGTTGTTGAATTTGTTGGTGTTTTTCAATGTTGAGGTTGTTGTTGTTTTTCAATGTTGAGGTTGTTGTTGAATTCGTTGTTGTTTTTCAATGTTGAGTTTGTTGTTGTTTTTCAATGTTGAGGTTGTTGTTGAATTTGTTGGTGTTTTTCAATGTTGAGGTTGTTGTTGTTTTTCAATGTTGAGTTTGTTGTTGAATTTGTTGGTGTTTTTCAATGTTGAGGTTGTTGGTGTTTTTCAATGTTGAGGTTGTTGTTGAATTTGTTGGTGTTTTTCAATGTTGAGGTTGTTGTTGAATTTGTTGGTGTTTTTCAATGTTGAGGTTGTTGTTGTTTTTCAATGTTGAGGTTGTTGTTGAGTTTGTTGGTGTTTTTCAATGCTGAGGTTGTTGTTGAATTTGTTCGTGTTTTTCAATGTTGAGGTTGTTGTTGTTTTTCAATGTTGAGGTTGTTGTTGAATTTGTTGGTGTTTTTTCAATTTTGAGGTTGTTGGTGTTTTTCAATGTTGAGGTTGTTGTTGAATTTGTTGGCGTTTTTCAATGTTGAGGTTGTTGTTGTTTTTCAATGTTGAAGTTGTTGTTGAATTTGTTGGTGTTTTTCAATTTCGAGGTTGTTGTTGAATTTGTTGGTGTTTTTCAATGTTGAAGTTTTTGTTGAATTTGTTGGTGTTTTTCAATGTTGAGGTTGTTGTTGTTTTTCAATGTTGAGGTTGTTGTTGAATTTGTTGGTGTTTTTCAACGTTGAGGTTGTTGTTGTTTTTCAATGCTGAGGTTGTTGTTGAATTTGTTGGTGTTTTTCAATGTTGAGGTTGTTGTTGAATTTGTTGGTGTTTTTCAATGTTGAGGTTGTTGTTGTTTTTCAATGTTGAGGTTGTTGTTGAATTTGTTGGTGTTTTTCAATGTTGAGTTTGTTGTTTTTTTTCAATGCTGAGGTTGTTGTTGAATTTGTTGGTGTTTTTCAATGTTGAGGTTGTTGTTGTTTTTCAATGTTGTGGTTGTTGTTGAATTTGTTGGTCTTTTTCAATGTTGAGGTTGTTGGTGTTTTTCAATGTTGCGGTTGTTGTTGAATTTGTTGGTGTTTTTCAATGTTGAGGTTGTTGTTGAATTTGTTGGTGTTTTTCAATGTTGAGGTTGTTGTTGTTTTTCAATGTTGAGGTTGTTTTTGGGTTTGTTGGTGTTTTTCAATGTTGAGGTTGTTGTTGAATTTGTTGGTGTTTTTCAATGTTGAGGTTGTTGTTGAATTTGTTGGTGTTTTTCAATGTTGAGGTTGTTGTTGTTTTGAAATGTTGGGGTTGTTGTTGAATTTGTTGGTGTTTTCAATTTTGAGGATGTTGTTGTTTTTCAATGTTGAGGTTGTTGTTGAATTTGTTGGTGTTTTTCCATGATGAGGTTGTTGTTGTTTTTCAAAGTTGAGGTTGTTGTTGAATTTGTTGGTGTTTTTCAATGTCGGGGTTGTTGTTGAATTTGTTGGTGTTTTTCAATGTTGAATTTTTTGTTGAATTTGTTGGTTTTTTTCAATGTTGAGGTTGTTGTTTTTCAATGTTGAGGTTGTTGTTGAATGTGTTGGCGTTTTTAAATGTTCAGGTTGTTGTTGAATTTGTTGGTGTTTTCAATATTGAGGTTGTTGTTGAATTTGTTGGTGTTTTTCAATGTTGAGGTTGTTGTTGAAGTTGCTGGTGTTTTGCAATGTTGAGGTTGTTGTTGTTTTTCAATGTTGAGGTTGTTGTTGAATTTGTTGGTGTTTTTCAATTTTGAGGTTGTTGTTGTTTTTCAATGTTGAGGTTGTTGTGTATTTGTTGGTGTTTTTCAATTTCGAGGTTGTTGTTGAATTTGTTGGTGTTTTTCAATGTTGAAGTTGTTGTTGAATTTGTTGGTGTTTTTCAATGTTGAGGTTGTTGTTGTTTTTCAATGTTGAGGTTGTTGTTGAATTTGTTGGTGTTTTTCAATGTTGAGGTTGTTGTTGTTTTTCAATGCTGAGGTTGTTGTTGAATTTGTTGGTGTTTTTCTATGTTGAGGTTGTTGTTGAATTTGTTGGTGTTTTTCAATGTTGAGGTTGTTGTTGTTTTTCAATGTTGAGGTTGTTGTTGAATTTGTTGGTGTTTTTCAATGTTGAGGTTGTTGTTGTTTTTCAATCTTGAGTTTGTTGTTGAATTTATTGGTGTTTTTCAATGTTGAGGTTGTTGTTGAATTTGTTGGTGTTTTTCAATGTTGAGGTTGTTGTTGTTTTTAAATGTTCAGGTTGTTGTTGAATTTGTTGGTGTTTTTTCAATTTTGAGGTTGTTGGTGTTTTTCAATGTTGAGGTTGTTGTTGAATTTGATGGTGTTTTTCAAAGTCGAGGTTGTTGTTGAATTTGTTGGTGTTTTTCAATGTTGAAGTTGTTGTTGAATTTGTTGGTGTTTTTCAATTTCGCGGTTGTTGTTGAATTTGTTGGTGTTTTTCAATGTTCAAGTTTTTGTTGAATTTGTTGGTGTTTTTCAATGTTGAGGTTGTTGTTGTTTTTCAATGTTGAGGTTGTTGTTGAATTTGTTGGTGTTTTTCAATGTTGAGGTTGTTGTTGTTTTTCAATGTTGAGGTTGTTGTTGAATTTGTTGGTGTTTTTCAATGTTGAGGTTGTTGTTGAATTTGTTGGTGTTTTTCAATGTTGTGGTTGTTGTTGTTTTTCAATGTTGAGGTTGTTGTTGAATTTGTTGGTGTTTTTCAATGTTGAGGTTGTTGTTGTTTTTCAATGTTGAGGTTGTTGTTGAATTTGTTGGTGTTTTTCAATGTTGAAGTTGTTGTTGAATTTGTTGGTGTTTTTCAATTTGAGGTCGTTGTTGTTTTTCAATGTTGAGGTTGTTGTTGAATTTGTTGGTGTTTTTCAATGTTGAGGTTGTTGTTGAATTTGTTGGTGTTTTTCAATGTTGAGGTTGTTGTTGTTTTTCAATGTTGAAGTTGTTGTTGAATTTGTTGGTGTTTTTCAATTTCGAGGTTGTTGTTGAATTTGTTCCTGTTTTTCAATGTTGAGGTTGTTGTTGAATTTGTTCGTGTTTTTCAACGTTGAGGTTGTTGTTGTTTTTCAATGCTGAGGTTGTTGTTGAATTTGTTGGTGTTTTTCAATGTTGAGGTTGTTGTTGAATTTGTTGGTGTTTTTCAATGTTGAGGTTGTTGTTGTTTTTCAATGTTGAGGTTGTTGTTGAATTTGTTGGTGTTTTTCAATGTTGAGGTTGTTGTTGTTTTTCAATGTTGAGGGTGTTGTTGAATTTGTTGTTGTTTTTCAATGTTGAAGTTGTTGTTGAATTTGTTGGTGTTTTTCAATGTTGAGGTTGTTGTTGTTTTTCAATGTTGAGGTTGTTGCTGAATTTGTTGGTGTTTTTCAATGTTGAGTTTGTTGTTGTTTTTCAATATTGAGGTTGTTGTTGAATTTGTTGGTGTTTTTCAATGTTGAGGTTGTTGTTGTTTTTCAATGTTGTGGTTGTTGTTGAACTTGTTGGTGTTTTTCAATGTTTAGGTTGTTGTTGAATTTGTTGGTGTTTTTCAATGTTGAGTTTGTTGTGGAATTTGTTGGTGTTTTTCAATGTTGAGGTTGCTGTTGAATTTGTTGGTGCTTTTCAATGTTGAGGTTGTTGTTGAATTTGTTGGTGTTTTTCAATGTTGAGGTTGTTGGTGTTTTTCAATGTTGAGGTTGTTGTTGAATTTGTTGGTGTTTTTCAATGTTCAGATTGTTGTTGTTTTTCAATGTTGAGGTTGTTGTTGAATTTGTTGGTGTTTTTAAATGTTGAGGTTGTTGTTGAATTTGTTGGTGTTTTTCAATGTTGAGGTTGTTCTTGTTTTTCAATGTTGAGGTTGTTGTTGAATTTGTTGGTGTTTTTCAATGTTGAGGTTGTTGTTGTTTTTCAATGTTGAGGTTGTTGTTGAATTTGTTGTTGTTTTTCAATTTTGAGGTTGTTGTTGAATTTGTTGGTGTTTTTCAATGTTGAAGTTGTTGTTGAATTTGTTGGTGTTTTTCAATGTTGAGGTTGTTGTTGTTTTTCAATGTTGAGGTTGTTGTTGAATTTGTTGGTGTTTTTCAATGTTGAGGTTGTTGTTGTTTTTCAATGCTGAGGTTGTTGTTGAATTTGTTGGTGTTTTTCAATGTTGAGGTTGTTGTTGAATTTGTTGGTGTTTTTCAATGTTGAGGTTGTTGTTGTTTTTCAATGTTGAGGTTGTTGTTGAATTTGTTGGTGTTTTTCAATGTTGAGGTTGTTGTTGTTTTTCAATGTTGAGGTTGTTGTTGAATTTGTTGGTGTTTTTCAATGTTGAGGTTGTTGCTGAATTTGTTGGTGTTTTTCAATGTTGAGGTTGTTGTTGTTTTTCAATGTTGAGGTTATGGTTGAATTTGTTGGTGTTTTTCAATGCTGAGGTTGTTGTTGTTTTTCAATGTTGAGGTTGTTGTTGAATTTGTTAGTGTTTTTCAATGTTTAGGTTGTTGCTGTTTTTCAATCTTGAGTTTGTTGTTGAATTTATTGGTGTTTTTCAATGTTGAGGTTGTTGTTGAATTTGTTGGTGTTTTTCAATGTTGAGGTTGTTGTTGTTTTTAAATGTTGAGGTTGTTGTTGAATTTGTTGGTGTTTTTTCAATTTTGAGGTTGTTGGTGTTTTTCAATGTTGAGGTTGTTGTTGAATTTGATGGTGTTTTTCAATGTTGAAGTTGTTGTTGAATTTGTTGGTGTTTTTCAATTTCGAGGTTGTTGTTGAATTTGTTGGTGTTTTTCAATGTTGAAGTTTTTGTTGAATTTGTTGGTGTTTTTCAATGTTGAGGTTGTTGTTGTTTTTCAATGTTGAGGTTGTTGTTGAATTTGTTGGTGTTCTTCAATGTTGAGGTTGTTGTTGTTTTTCAATGTTGAGGTTGTTGTTGAATTTGTTGGTGTTTTTCAATGTTGAGGTTGTTGTTGAATTTGTTGGTGTTTTTCAATGTTGTCGTTGTTGTTGTTTTTCAATGTTGAGGTTGTTGTTGAATTTGTTGGTGTTTTTCAATGTTGAGGTTGTTGTTGTTTTTCAATTTCGAGGTTGTTGTTGAATTTGTTTGTGTTTTTCAATGTTGAGGTTGTTGTTGAATTTGTTGGTGTTTTTCAATGTTGAGGTTGTTGTTGTTTTTCAATGTTGAGGTTGTTGTTGAATTTGTTGGTGTTTTTCAATGTTGAGGTTGTTGTTGTTTTTCAATGTTGAGGTTGTTGTTGAATTTGTTGGTGTTTTTCAATGTTGAGGTTGTTGCTGAATTTGTTGGTGTTTTTCAATGTTGAGGTTGTTGTTGTTTTTCAATGTTGAGGTTATGGTTGAATTTGTTGGTGTTTTTCAATGCTGAGGTTGTTGTTGTTTTTCAATGTTGAGGTTGTTGTTGAATTTGTTAGTGTTTTTCAATGTTTAGGTTGTTGCTGTTTTTCAATCTTGAGTTTGTTGTTGAATTTATTGGTGTTTTTCAATGTTGAGGTTGTTGTTGAATTTGTTGGTGTTTTTCAATGTTGAGGTTGTTGTTGTTTTTAAATGTTGAGGTTGTTGTTGAATTTGTTGGTGTTTTTTCAATTTTGAGGTTGTTGGTGTTTTTCAATGTTGAGGTTGTTGTTGAATTTGATGGTGTTTTTCAATGTTGAAGTTGTTGTTGAATTTGTTGGTGTTTTTCAATTTCGAGGTTGTTGTTGAATTTGTTGGTGTTTTTCAATGTTGAAGTTTTTGTTGAATTTGTTGGTGTTTTTCAATGTTGAGGTTGTTGTTGTTTTTCAATGTTGAGGTTGTTGTTGAATTTGTTGGTGTTCTTCAATGTTGAGGTTGTTGTTGTTTTTCAATGTTGAGGTTGTTGTTGAATTTGTTGGTGTTTTTCAATGTTGAGGTTGTTGTTGAATTTGTTGGTGTTTTTCAATGTTGTCGTTGTTGTTGTTTTTCAATGTTGAGGTTGTTGTTGAATTTGTTGGTGTTTTTCAATGTTGAGGTTGTTGTTGTTTTTCAATGTTGAGGTTGTTGTTGAATTTGTTGGTGTTTTTCAATGTTGAAGTTGTTGTTGAATTTGTTGGTGTTTTTCAATGTTGAGGTTGTTGTTGTTTTTCAATGTTGAGGTTGTTGTTGAATTCGTTGTTGTTTTTCAATGTTGAGTTTGTTGTTGTTTTTCAATGTTGAGGTTGTTGTTGAATTTGTTGGTGTTTTTCAATGTTGAGGTTGTTGTTGTTTTTCAATGTTGAGTTTGTTGTTGAATTTGTTGGTGTTTTTCAATGTTGAGGTTGTTGGTGTTTTTCAATGTTGAGGTTGTTGTTGAATTTGTTGTTGTTTTTCAATGTTGAGGTTGTTGTTGAATTTGTTGGTGTTTTTCAATGTTGAGGTTGTTGTTGTTTTTCAATGTTGAGGTTGTTGTTGAGTTTGTTGGTGTTTTTCAATGCTGAGGTTGTTGTTGAATTTGTTCGTGTTTTTCAATGTTGAGGTTGTTGTTGTTTTTCAATGTTGAGGTTGTTGTTGAATTTGTTGGTGTTTTTTCAATGTTGAGGTTGTTGGTGTTTTTCAATGTTGAGGTTGTTGTTGAATTTGTTGGCGTTTTTCAATGTTGAGGTTGTTGTTGTTTTTCAATGTTGAAGTTGTTGTTGAATTTGTTGGTGTTTTTCAATTTCGAGGTTGTTGTTGAATTTGTTGGTGTTTTTCAATGTTGAAGTTTTTGTTGAATCTGTTGGTGTTTTTCAATGTTGAGGTTGTTGTTGTTTTTCAATGTTGAGGTTGTTGTTGAATTTGTTGGTGTTTTTCAACGTTGAGTTTGTTGTTGTTTTTCAATGCTGAGGTTGTTGTTGAATTTGTTGGTGTTTTTCAATGTTGAGGTTGTTGTGGAATTTGTTGGTGTTTTTCAATGTTGAGGTTGTTGTTGTTTTTCAATGTTGAGGTTGTTGTTGAATTTGTTGGTGTTTTTCAATGTTGAGGTTGTTGTTGTTTTTCAATGTTGAGGGTGTTGTTGAATTTGTTGTTGTTTTTCAATGTTGAAGTTGTTGTTGAATTTGTTGGTGTTTTTCAATGTTGAGGTTGTTGTTGTTTTTCAATGTTGAGGTTGTTGTTGAATTTGTTGGTGTTTTTCAATGTTGAGTTTGTTGTTGTTTTTCAATGTTGAGGTTGTTGTTGAATTTGTTGGTGTTTTTCAATGTTGAGGTTGTTGTTGTTTTTCAATGTTGTGGTTGTTGTTGAATTTGTTGGTCTTTTTCAATGTTGAGGTTGTTGTTGTTTTTCAATGTTGCGGTTGTTGTTGAATTTGTTGGTGTTTTTCAATGTTGAGGTTGTTGTTGAATTTGTTGGTGTTTTTCAATGTTGAGGTTGTTGTTGTTTTTCAATGTTGAGCTTGTTTTTGGGTTTGTTGGTGTTTTTCAATGTTGAGGTTGTTGTTGAATTTGTTGGTGTTTTTCAATGTTGAGGTTGTTGTTGAATTTGTTGGTGTTTTTCAATGTTGAGGTTGTTGTTGTTTTGAAATGTTGGGGTTGTTGTTGAATTTGTTGGTGTTTTCAATTTTGAGGATGTTGTTGTTTTTCAATGTTGAGGTTGTTGTTGAATTTGTTGGTGTTTTTCCATGATGAGGTTGTTGTTGTTTTTCAAAGTTGAGTTTGTTGTTGAATTTGTTGGTGTTTTTCAATGTCGGGGTTGTTGTTGAATTTGTTGGTGTTTTTCAATGTTGAATTTTTTGTTGAATTTGTTGGTTTTTTTCAATGTTGAGGTTGTTGTTTTTCAATGTTGAGGTTGTTGTTGAATGTGTTGGCGTTTTTAAATGTTCAGGTTGTTGTTGAATTTGTTGGTGTTTTCAATATTGAGGTTGTTGTTGAATTTGTTGGTGTTTTTCAATGTTGAGGTTGTTGTTGAAGTTGCTGCTGTTTTGCAATGTTGAGGTTGTTGTTGTTTTTCAATGTTGAGGTTGTTGTTGAATTTGTTGGTGTTTTTCAATTTTGAGGTTGTTGTTGTTTTTCAATGTTGAGGTTGTTGTTGTATTTGTTGGTGTTTTTCAATTTCGAGGTTGTTGTTGAATTTGTTGGTGTTTTTCAATGTTGAAGTTGTTGTTGAATTTGTTGGTGTTTTTCAATGTTGAGGTTGTTGTTGTTTTTCAATGTTGAGGTTGTTGTTGAATTTGTTGGTGTTTTTCAATGGTGAGGTTGTTGTTGTTTTTCAATGCTGAGGTTGTTGTTGAATTTGTTGGTGTTTTTCTATGTTGAGGTTGTTGTTGAATTTGTTGGTGTTTTTCAATGTTGAGGTTGTTGTTGTTTTTCAATGTTGAGGTTGTTGTTGAATTTGTTGGTGTTTTTCAATGTTTAGGTTGTTGTTTTTCAATGTTGAGGTTGTTGTTGAATTTGTTGGTGTTTTTCAATGTTGAGGTTGTTGTTGAATTTGTTGGTATTTTTCAATGTTGCGTTTGTTGTTGTTTTTCAATGTTGAGGTTGTTGTTGAATTTGTTGGTGTTTTTCAATGTTGAGGTTGTTGTTGTTTTTCAATGTTGAGGTTGTTGTTGAATTTGTTGGTGTTTTTCAATGTTGAGGTTGTTGTTGTTATTCAATGTTGAGGTTGTTGTTGAATTTGTTGGTGCTTTTCAATGTTGAGGTTGTTGTTGAATTTGTTGGTGTTTTTCAATGTTGAGGTTGTTGTTGTTTTTCAATGTTGAGGTTGTTGTTGAATTTGTTGGTGTTTTTCAATGTTGAGGTTGTTGTTGTTTTTCAATGTTGAGGTTGTTGTTGAATTTGTTGCTGTTTTTCAATGTTGAGGTTGTTGCTGAATTTGTTGGTGTTTTTCAATGTTGAGGTTGTTGTTGTTTTTCAATGTTGAGGTTATTGTTGAATTTGTTGGTGTTTTTCAATGTAGAGGTTGTTGTTGTTTTTCAATGTTGAGGTTGTTGTTGAATTTGTTGGTGTTTTTCAATGTTGAGTTTGTTGTTGTTTTTCAATGTTGAGGTTGTTGTTGAATTTGTTGGTGTTTTTCAATGTTGAGGTTGTTGTTGTTTTTCAATGTTGATGTTGTTGTTGAATTTGTTGATGTTTTTCAATGTTGAGGTTGTTGTTGTTTTTCAGTCTTGAGTTTGTTGTTGAATTTATTTGTGTTTTTCAATGTTGAGGTTGTTGTTGAATTTGTTGGTGTTTTTCAATTTTGAGGTTGTTGTTGTTTTTAAATGTTGAGGTTGTTGTTGAATTTGTTGGTGTTTTTTCAATTTTGAGGTTGTTGGTGTTTTTCAATGTTCAGGTTGTTGTTGAATTTGATGGTGTTTTTCAATGTCGAGGTTGTTGTTGAATTTGTTGGTGTTTTTCAATGTTGAAGTTGTTGTTGAATTTGTTGCTGTTTTTCAATTTCGAGGTTGTTGTTGAATTTGTTGGTGTTTTTCAATGTTGAAGTTTTGTTGAATTTGTTGGTGTTTTTCAATGTTGAGGTTGTTGTTGTTTTTCAATGTTGAGGTTGTTGTTGAATTTGTTGGTGTTTTTCAATGTTGAGGTTGTTGTTGTTTTTCAATGTTGAGGTTGTTGTTGAATTTGTTGGTGTTTTTCAATGTTGAAGTTGTTGTTGAATTTGTTGGTGTTTTTCAATGTTGAGGTTGTTGTTGTTTTTCAATGTTGAGGTTGTTGTTGAATTCGTTGTTGTTTTTCAATGTTGAGTTTGTTGTTGTTTTTCAATGTTGAGGTTGTTGTTGAATTTGTTGGTGTTCTTCAATGTTGAGGTTGTTGTTGTTTTTCAATGTTGAGCTTGTTGTTGAATTTGTTGGTGTTTTTCAATGTTGAGGTTGTTGGTGTTTTTCAATGTTGAGGTTGTTGTTGAATTTGTTGGTGTTTTTCAATGTTGAGGTTGTTGCTGTTTTTCAATGTTGAGGTTGTTGTTGAGTTTGTTGGTGTTTTTCAACGTTGAGGTTGTTGTTGAAATTGTTGGTGTTTTTCAATGTTGAGGTTGTTGTTGTTTTTCAATGTTGAGGTTGTTGTTGAGTTTGTTGGTGTTTTTCAATGCTGAGGTTGTTGTTGAATTTGTTCGTGTTTTTCAATGTTGAGGTTGTTGTTGTTTTTCAATGTTGAGGTTGTTGTTGAATTTGTTGGTGTTTTTTCAATTTTGAGGTTGTTGGTGTTTTTCAATGTTGAGGTTGTTGTTGAATTTGTTGGCGTTTTCCAATGTTGAGGTTGTTGTTGTTTTTCAATGTTGAAGTTGTTGTTGAATTTGTTGGTGTTTTTCAATTTCGAGGTTGTTGTTGAATTTGTTGGTGTTTTTCAATGTTGAAGTTTTTGTTGAATTTGATGGTGTTTTTCAATGTCGAGGTTGTTGTTGAATTTGTTGGTGTTTTTCAATGTTGAAGTTGTTGTTGAATTTGTTGGTGTTTTTCAATTTCGAGGTTGTTGTTGAATTTGTTGGTGTTTTTCAATGTTGAAGTTTTGTTGAATTTGTTGGTGTTTTTCAATGTTGAGGTTGTTGTTGTTTTTCAATGTTGAGGTTGTTGTTGAATTTGTTGGTGTTTTTCAATGTTGAGGTTGTTGTTGTTTTTCAATGTTGAGGTTGTTGTTGAATTTGTTGGTGTTTTTCAATGTTGAAGTTGTTGTTGAATTTGTTGGTGTTTTTCAATGTTGAGGTTGTTGTTGTTTTTCAATGTTGAGGTTGTTGTTGAATTCGTTGTTGTTTTTCAATGTTGAGGTTGTTGTTGTTTTTCAATGTTGAGGTTGTTGTTGAATTTGTTGGTGTTTTTCAATGTTGAGGTTGTTGTTGTTTTTCAATGTTGAGCTTGTTGTTGAATTTGTTGGTGTTTTTCAATGTTGAGGTTGTTGGTGTTTTTCAATGTTGAGGTTGTTGTTGAATTTGTTGGTGTTTTTCAATGTTGAGGTTGTTGCTGTTTTTCAATGTTGAGGTTGTTGTTGAGTTTGTTGGTGTTTTTCAACGTTGAGGTTGTTGTTGAATTTGTTGGTGTTTTTCAATGTTGAGGTTGTTGTTGTTTTTCAATGTTGAGGTTGTTGTTGAGTTTGTTGGTGTTTTTCAATGCTGAGGTTGTTGTTGAATTTGTTCGTGTTTTTCAATGTTGAGGTTGTTGTTGTTTTTCAATGTTGAGGTTGTTGTTGAATTTGTTGGTGTTTTTTCAATTTTGAGGTTGTTGGTGTTTTTCAATGTTGAGGTTGTTGTTGAATTTGTTGGCGTTTTTCAATGTTGAGGTTGTTGTTGTTTTTCAATGTTGAAGTTGTTGTTGAATTTGTTGGTGTTTTTCAATTTCGAGGTTGTTGTTGAATTTGTTGGTGTTTTTCAATGTTGAAGTTTTTGTTGAATTTGTTGGTGTTTTTCAATGTTGAGGTTGTTGTTGTTTTTCAATGTTGAGGTTGTTGTTGAATTTGTTGGTGTTTTTCAACGTTGAGGTTGTTGTTGTTTTTCAATGCTGAGGTTGTTGCTGAATTTGTTGGTGTTTTTCAATGTTGAGGTTGTTGTTGAATTTGTTGGTGTTTTTCAATGTTGAGGTTGTTGTTGTTTTTCAATGTTGAGGTTGTTGTTGAATTTGTTGGTGTTTTTCAATGTTGAGGTTGTTGTTGTTTTTCAATGTTGAGGGTGTTGTTGAATTTGTTGTTGTTTTTCAATGTTGAAGTTGTTGTTGAATTTGTTGGTGTTTTTCAATGTTGAGGTTGTTGTTGTTTTTCAATGTTGAGGTTGTTGTTGAATTTGTTGGTGTTTTTCAATGTTGAGTTTGTTGTTGTTTTTCAATGTTGAGGTTGTTGTTGAATTTGTTGGTGTTTTTCAATGTTGAGGTTGTTGTTGTTTTTCAATGTTGTGGTTGTTGTTGAATTTGTTGGTCTTTTTCAATGTTGAGGTTGTTGGTGTTTTTCAATGTTGCGGTTGTTGTTGAATTTGTTGGTGTTTTTCAATGTTGAGGTTGTTGTTGAATTTGTTGGTGTTTTTCAATGTTGAGGTTGTTGTTGTTTTTCAATGTTGAGGTTGTTTTTGGGTTTGTTGGTGTTTTTCAATGTTGAGGTTGTTGTTGAATTTGTTGGTGTTTTTCAATGTTGAGGTTGTTGTTGAATTTGTTGGTGTTTTTCAATGTTGAGGTTGTTGTTGTTTTGAAATGTTGGGGTTGTTGTTGAATTTGTTGGTGTTTTCAATTTTGAGGATGTTGTTGTTTTTCAATGTTGAGGTTGTTGTTGAATTTGTTGGTGTTTTTCCATGATGAGGTTGTTGTTGTTTTTCAAAGTTGAGGTTGTTGTTGAATTTGTTGGTGTTTTTCAATGTCGGGGTTGTTGTTGAATTTGTTGGTGTTTTTCAATGTTGAATTTTTTGTTGAATTTGTTGGTTTTTTTCAATGTTGAGGTTGTTGTTTTTCAATGTTGAGGTTGTTGTTGAATGTGTTGGCGTTTTTAAATGTTCAGGTTGTTGTTGAATTTGTTGGTGTTTTCAATATTGAGGTTGTTGTTGAATTTGTTGGTGTTTTTCAATGTTGAGGTTGTTGTTGAAGTTGCTGGTGTTTTGCAATGTTGAGGTTTTTGTTGTTTTTCAATGTTGAGGTTGTTGTTGAATTTGTTGGTGTTTTTCAATTTTGAGGTTGTTGTTGTTTTTCAATGTTGAGGTTGTTGTTGTATTTGTTGGTGTTTTTCAATTTCGAGGTTGTTGTTGAATTTGTTGGTGTTTTTCAATGTTGAAGTTGTTGTTGAATTTGTTGGTGTTTTTCAATGTTGAGGTTGTTGTTGTTTTTCAATGCTGAGGTTGTTGTTGAATTTGTTGGTGTTTTTCTATGTTGAGGTTGTTGTTGAATTTGTTGGTGTTTTTCAATGTTGAGGTTGTTGTTGTTTTTCAATGTTGAGGTGGTTGTTGAATTTGTTGGTGTTTTTCAATGTTTAGGTTGTTGTTTTTCAATGTTGAGGTTGTTGTTGAATTTGTTGGTGTTTTTCAATGTTGAGGTTGTTGTTGAATTTGTTGGTGTTTTTCAATGTTGCGTTTGTTGTTGTTTTTCAATGTTGAGGTTGTTGTTGAATTTGTTGGTGTTTTTCAATGTTGAGGTTGTTGTTGTTTTTCAATGTTGAGGTTGTTGTTGAATTTGTTGGTGTTTTTCAATGTTGAGGTTGTTGTTGTTATTCAATGTTGAGGTTGTTGTTGAATTTGTTGGTGCTTTTCAATGTTGAGGTTGTTGTTGAATTTGTTGGTGTTTTTCAATGTTGAGGTTGTTGTTGTTTTTCAATGTTGAGGTTGTTGTTGAATTTGTTGGTGTTTTTCAATGTTGAGGTTGTTGTTGTTTTTCAATGTTGAGGTTGTTGTTGAATTTGTTGGTGTTTTTCAATGTTGAGGTTGTTGCTGAATTTGTTGGTGTTTTTCAATGTTGAGGTTGTTGTTGTTTTTCAATGTTGAGGTTATTGTTGAATTTGTTGGTGTTTTTCAATGTAGAGGTTGTTGTTGTTTTTCAATGTTGAGGTTGTTGTTGAATTTGTTGGTGTTTTTCAATGTTGAGTTTGTTGTTGTTTTTCAATGTTGAGGTTGTTGTTGAATTTGTTGGTGTTTTTCAATGTTGAGGTTGTTGTTGTTTTTCAATGTTGATGTTGTTGTTGAATTTGTTGATGTTTTTCAATGTTGAGGTTGTTGTTGTTTTTCAATCTTGAGTTTGTTGTTGAATTTATTTGTGTTTTTCAATGTTGAGGTTGTTGTTGAATTTGTTGGTGTTTTTCAATTTTGAGGTTGTTGTTGTTTTTAAATGTTGAGGTTGTTGTTGAATTTCTTGGTGTTTTTTCAATTTTGAGGTTGTTGGTGTTTTTCAATGTTGAGGTTGTTGTTGAATTTGATGGTGTTTTTCAATGTCGAGGTTGTTGTTGAATTTGTTGGTGTTTTTCAATGTTGAAGTTGTTGTTGAATTTGTTGGTGTTTTTCAATTTCGAGGTTGTTGTTGAATTTGTTGGTGTTTTTCAATGTTGAAGTTTTGTTGAATTTGTTGGTGTTTTTCAATGTTGAGGTTGTTGTTGTTTTTCAATGTTGAGGTTGTTGTTGAATTTGTTGGTGTTTTTCAATGTTGAGGTTGTTGTTGTTTTTCAATGTTGAGTTTGTTGTTGAATTTGTTGGTGTTTTTCAATGTTGAAGTTGTTGTTGAATTTGTTGGTGTTTTTCAATGTTGAGGTTGTTGTTGTTTTTCAATGTTGAGGTTGTTGTTGAATTCGTTGTTGTTTTTCAATGTTGAGTTTGTTGTTGTTTTTCAATGTTGAGGTTGTTGTTGAATTTGTTGGTGTTTTTCAATGTTGAGGTTGTTGTTGTTTTTCAATGTTGAGCTTGTTGTTGAATTTGTTGGTGTTTTTCAATGTTGAGGTTGTTGGTGTTTTTCAATGTTGAGGTTGTTGTTGAATTTGTTGGTGTTTTTCAATGTTGAGGTTGTTGCTGTTTTTCAATGTTGAGGTTGTTGTTGAGTTTGTTGGTGTTTTTCAACGTTGAGGTTGTTGTTGAATTTGTTGGTGTTTTTCAATGTTGAGGTTGTTCTTGTTTTTCAATGTTGAGGTTGTTGTTGAATTTGTTGGTGTTTTTTCAATTTTGAGGTTGTTGGTGTTTTTCAATGTTGAGGTTATTGTTGAATTTGTTGGCGTTTTTCAATGTTGAGGTTGTTGTTGTTTTTCAATGTTGAAGTTGTTGTTGAATTTGTTGGTGTTTTTCAATTTCGAGGTTGTTGTTGAATTTGTTGGTGTTTTTCAATGTTGAAGTTTTTGTTGAATTTGTTGGTGTATTTCAATGTTGAGGTTGTTGTTGTTTTTCAATGTTGAGGTTGTTGTTGAATTTGTTGGTGTTTTTCAACGTTGAGGTTGTTGTTGTTTTTCAATGCTGAGGTTGTTGTTGAATTTGTTGGTGTTTTTCAATGTTGAGGTTGTTGTTGAATTTGTTGGTGTTTTTCAATGTTGAGGTTGTTGTTGTTTTTCAATGTTCAGGTTGTTGTTGAATTTGTTGGTGTTTTTCAATGTTGAGGTTGTTGCTGTTTTTCAGGGTTGAGGGTGTTGTTGAATTTTTTGTTGTTTTTCAATGTTGAAGTTGTTGTTGAATTTGTTGGTGTTTTTCAATGTTGAGGTTGTTGTTGAATTTGTTGGTGTTTTTCAATGTTGAGGTTATTGTTGTTTTTCAATGTTGAGGTTGTTGTTGAGTTTGTTGGTGTTTTTCAAAGTTGAGGTTGTTGTTGAATTTGTTGGTGTTTTTCAATGTTGAGGTTTTTGTTGTTTTTCATTGTTGAGGTTGTTGTTGAATTTGTTGGTGTTTTTCAATGTTGAGGTTGTTGTTGTTTTTCAATGTTGAGGTTGTTGTTGAATTTGTTGTTGTTTTTCAATGTTGAGTTTGTTTTTGAATTTGTTGGTGTTTTTCAATGTTGCGGATGTTGTTGAATTTGTTGGTGTTTTTCAATGTTGAGGTTGTTGTTGTTTTTCAATGTTGAGGTTGTTGTTGGGTTTGTTGGTGTTTTTCAATGTTGAGGTTGTTGTTGAATTTGTTGGTGTTTTTCAATGTTGAGGTTGTTGTTGAATTTGTTGGTGTTTTTCAATGTTGAGGTTGTTGTTGTTTTGAAATGTTGGGGTTGTTGTTGAATTTGTTGGTGCTTTCAATTTTGAGGATGTTGTTGTTTTTCAATGTTGAGGTTGTTGTTGAATTTGTTGGTGTTTTTCCATGATGAGGTTGTTGTTGTTTTTCAAAGTTGAGGTTGTTGTTGAATTTGTTGGTGTTTTTCAATGTCGGGGTTGTTGTTGAATTTGTTGGAGTTTTTCAATGTTGAATTTTTTGTTGAATTTGTTGGTGTTTTTCAATGTTGAGGTTGTTGTTTTTCAATGTTGAGGCTGTCGATGAATTTGTTGGCGTTTTTAAATGTTGAGGTTGTTGTTGAATTTGTTGGTGTTTTCAATGTTGAGGTTGTTCTTGAATTTGTTGGTGTTTTTAAATGTTGAGGTTGTTGTTGAAGTTGCTGGTGTTTTGCAATGTTGAGGTTGTTGTTGTTTTTCAATGTTGAGGTTGTTGTTGTTTTTCAATGTTGAGGTTGTTGTTGTATTTGTTGGTGTTTTTCAATTTCGAGGTTGTTGTTGAATTTGTTGGTGTTTTTCAAAGTTGAAGTTGTTGTTGAATTTGTTGGTGTTTTTCAATGTTGAGGTTGTTGTTGTTTTTCAATGTTGAGGTTGTTGTTGAATTTGTTGGTGTTTTTCAATGTTGAGGTTGTTGTTGTTGTTTTTCAATGCTGAGGTTGTTGTTGAATTTGTTGGTGTTTTTCAATGTTGAGGTTGTTGTTGAATTTGTTGGTGTTTTTCAATGTTGAGGTTGTTGTTGTTTTTCAATGTTGAGGTTGTTGTTGAATTTGTTGGTGTTTTTCAATGTTTAGGTTGTTGTTTTTCAATGTGGAGGTTGTTGTTGAATTTGCTGGTGTTTTTCAATGTTGAAGTTGTTGTTGTTATTCAATGTTGAGGATGTTGTTGAATTTGTTGGTGCTTTTCAATGTTGAGGTTGTTGTTGAATTTGTTGGTGTTTTTCAATGTTGAGGTTGTTGTTGTTTTTCAATGTTGAGGTTGTTGTTGAATTTGTTGGTGTTTTTCAATGTTGAGTTTGTTGTTGAATTTGTTGGTGTTTTTCAATGTTGAGGTTGTTGTTGAATTTGTTGGTGTTTTTCAATGTTGAGGTTGTTGTTGAATTTGTTGGTGTTTTTCAATGTTGAGGTTGTTGGTGTTTTTCAATGTTGAGGTTGTTGTTGAATTTGTTGGTGTTTTTCAATGTTCAGATTGTTGTTGTTTTTCAATGTTGAGGTTGTTGTTGAATTTGTTGGTGTTTTTAAATGTTGAGGTTGTTGTTGAATTTGTTGGTGTTTTTCAATGTTGAGGTTGTTGTTGTTTTTCAATGTTGAGGTTGTTGTTGAATTTGTTGGTGTTTTTCAATGTTGAGGTTGTTGTTGTTTTTCAACGTTGAGGTTGTTGTTGAATTTGTTGGTGTTTTTCAATGTTGAGGTTGTTGTTGTTTTTCAATGCTGAGGTTGTTGTTGAATTTGTTGGTGTTTTTCAATGTTGAGGTTGTTGTTGAATTTGTTGGTGTTTTTCAATGTTGAGGTTGTTGTTGAATTTGTTGGTGTTTTTCAATGTTGAGGTTGTTGTTGAATTTGTTGGTGTTCTACAATGTTGAGGTTGTTGTTGAATTTGTTGGTGTTTTTCAATGTTGAGGTTGTTGGTGTTGTTCAATGTTGAGGTTGTTGTTGAATTTGTTGGTGTTTTTCAATGTTTAGGTTGTTGTTTTTCAATGTTGAGGTTGTTGTTGAATTTGTTGGTGTTTTTCAATGTTGAGGTTGTTGTTGAATTTGTTGGTGTTTATCAATGTTGCGTTTGTTGTTGTTTTTCAATGTTGAGGTTGTTGTTGAATTTGTTGGTGTTTTTCAATGTTGAGGTTGTTGTTGTTTTTCAATGTTGAGGTTGTTGTTGAATTTGTTGGTGTTTTTCAATGTTGAGGTTGTTGTTGTTATTCAATGTGGAGGATGTTGTTGAATTTGTTGGTGCTTTTCAATGTTGAGGTTGTTGTTGAATTTGTTGGTGTTTTTCAATGTTGAGGTTGCTGTTGTTTTTCAATGTTGAGGTTGTTGTTGAATTTGTTGGTGTTTTTCAATGTTGAGTTTGTTGTTGAATTTGTTGGTGTTTTTCAATGTTGAGGTTGTTGTTGAATTTGTTGGTGTTTTTCAATGTTGAGGTTGTTGTTGAATTTGATGGTGTTTTTCAATGTTGAGGTTGTTGGTGTTTTTCAATGTTGAGGTTGTTGTTGAATTTTTTGGTGTTTTTCAATGTTCAGATTGTTGTTGTTTTTCAATGTTGAGGTTGTTGTTGAATTTGTTGGTGTTTTTCAATGTTGAGGTTGTTGTTGTTTTTCAATGTTGAGGTTGTTGTTGAATTTGTTGGTGTTTTTCAATTTTGAGGTTGTTGTTGAATTTGTTGGTGTTTTTCAATGTTGAAGTTGTTGTTGAATTTGTTGGTGTTTTTCAATGTTGAGGTTGTTGTTGTTTTTCAATGTTGAGGTTGTTGTTGAATTTGTTGGTGTTTTTCAATGTTGAGGTTGTTGTTGAATTTGTTGGTGTTTTTCAATGTTGAGTTTGTTGTTGTATTTCAATGTTGAGGTTGTTGTTGAATTTGTTCGTGTTTTTCAATGTTGAGGTTGTTGTTGTTTTTCAATGTTGAGGTTGTTGTTGAATTTGTTGGTGTTTTTCAATGTTGAGGTTGTTGCTGAATTTGTTGGTGTTTTTCAATGTTGAGGTTGTTGTTTTTTTTCAATGTTGAGGTTATTGTTGAATTTGTTGGAGTTTTTCATTGTTGAGGTTGCTGTTGTTTTTCAATGTTGAGGTTGTTGTTGAATTTGTTGGTGTTTTTCAATGTTGAGTTTGTTGTTGTTTTTCAATGTTGAGGTTGTTGTTGAATTTGTTGGTGTTTTTCAATGCTGAGGTTGTTGTTGTTTTTCAATGTTGAGGTTGTTGTTGAATTTGATGGTGTTTTTCAATGTTGAGGTTGTTGTTGAATTTGTTGGTGTTTTTCAATGTTGAGGTTGTTGTTGAATTTGTTGGTGTTTTTCAATGTCGAGGTTGTTGCTGTTTTTCAATGTTGAGGTTGTTGAATTTGTTGGTGTTTTTCAATCTTGAGTTTGTTGTTGAATTTGTTGGTGTTTTTCAATGTTGAGGTTGTTGTTGAATTTGTTGGTGTTTTTCAATGTTGAAGTTGTTGTTGAATTTGTTGGTGTTTTTCAATTTCGAGGTTGTTGTTGAATTTGTTGGTGTTTTTCAATGTTGAAGTTTTTGTTGAATTTGTTGGTGTTTTTCAATGTTGAGGTTGTTGTTGTTTTTCAATGTTGAGGTTGTTGTTGAATTTGTTGGTGTTTTTCAATGTTGAGGTTGTTGTTGTTTTTCAATGTTGAGGTTGTTGTTGAATTTGTTGGTGTTTTTCAATGTTGAGGTTGTTGTTGAATTTGTTGGTGTTTTTCAATCTTGAGGTTGTTGTTGTTTTTCAATGTTGAGGTTGTTGTTGAATTTGTTGGTGTTTTTCAATGTTGAGGTTGTTGTTGTTTTTCAATGTTGAGGTTGTTGTTGAATTTGTTGGTGTTTTTCAATGTTGAAGTTGTTGTTGAATTTGTTGGTGTTTTTCAATGTTGAGGTTGTTGTTGTTTTTCAATGTTGAGGTTGTTCTTGAATTTGTTGTTGTTTTTCAATGTTGAGTTTGTTGTTGTTTTTCAATGTTGAGGTTGTTGTTGAATTTGTTGGTGTTTTTCAATGTTGAGGTTGTTGGTGTTTTTCAATGCTGAGGTTGTTGTTGAATTTGTTGGTGTTTTTCAATGTTGAGGTTGTTGTTGAATTTGTTGGTGTTTTTCAATGTTGAGGTTGTTGTTGTTTTTCAATGTTGAGGTTGTTGTTGAATTTGCTGGTGTTTTTCAATGTTGAGGTTGTTGTTGTTTTTCAATGTTGAGGTTGTTGTTGAATTTGTTGGTGTTTTTCAATGTTGAGGTTGTTGGTGTTTTTCAATGTTGAGGTTGTTGTTGAATTTGTTGGTGTTTTTCAATGTTGAGGTTGTTGTTGAATTTGTTGGTGTTTTTCAATGTTGAGGTTATTGTTGTTTTTCAATGTTGAGGTTGTTGTTGAGTTTGTTGGTGTTTTTCAATGTTGAGGTTGTTGTTGAATTTGTTCGTCTTTTTCAATGTTGAGGTTGTTGTTGTTTTTCATTGTTGAGGTTGTTGTTGAATTTGTTGGTGTTTTTCAATGTTGAGGTTGTTGTTGTATTTCAATGTTGAGGTTGTTGTTGAATTTGTTGTTGTTTTTCAATGTTGAGTTTGTTTTTGAATTTGTTGGTGTTTTTCAATGTTGAGGTTGTTGTTGAATTTGTTGGTGTTTTTCAATGTTGAGGTTGTTGTTGAATTTGTTGGTGTTTTTCAATGTTGAGGTTGTTGTTGTTTTTCAATGTTGAGGTTGTTGTTGAGTTTGTTGGTGTTTTTCAATGTTGAGGTTGTTGTTGAATTTGTTGGTGTTTTTCAATGTTGAGGTTGTTGTTGTTTTTCAATGTTGAGGTTTTTGTTGAATTTGTTGGTGTTTTTCAATGTTGAGGATGTTGTTGTTTTTCAATGTTGAGGTTGTTGTTGAATTTGTTGGTGTTTTTCAATTTTGATGTTGTTGTTGAATTTGTTGGTGTTTTTCAATGTTGAGGTTATTGTTGTTTTTCAATGTTGAGGTTGTTGTTGAGTTTGTTGGTGTTTTTCAATGTTGAGGTTGTTGTTGAATTTGTTGGTGTTTTTCAATGTTGAGGTTGTTGTTCTTTTTCATTGTTGAGGTTGTTGTTGTTTTTCAATGTTGAGGTTGTTGTTGAATTTGTTGTTGTTTTTCAATGTTGAGTTTGTTTTTGAATTTGTTGGTGTTTTTCAATGTTGAGGTTGTTGTTGAATTTGTTGGTGTTTTTCAATGTTGAGGTTGTTCTTGAATTTGTTGGTGTTTTTCAATGTTGAGGTTGTTGCTGTTTTTCAATGTTGAGGTTTTTGTTGAATTTGTTGGTGTTTTTCAATGTTGAGATTGTTGTTGTTTTTCAATGTTGAGGTTGTTGTTGAATTTGTTGGTGTTTTTAAATGTTGAGGTTGTTGTTGAATTTGTTGGTGTTTTTCAATGTTGAGGTTGTTGTTGTTTTTCAAATTTGAGGTTGTTGTTGAATTTGTTTTTGTTTTTCAATGTTGAGGTTGTTGTTGTTTTTCAATGTTGAGGTTGTTGTTGAATTTGTTGGTGTTTTTCAATTTCGAGGTTGTTGTTGAATTTGTTGGTGTTTTTCAATGTTGAAGTTGTTGTTGAATTTGTTGGTGTTTTTCAATGTTGAGGTTGTTGTTGTTTTTCAATGTTGAGGTTGTTGTTGTTTTTCAATGCTGAGGTTGTTGTTGAATTTGTTGGTGGTTTTCAATGTTGAGGTTGTTGTTGAATTTGTTGGTGTTTTTCAATGTTGAGGTTGTTGTTGTTATTCAATTTTGAGGTTGTTGTTGAATTTGTTGGTGTTTTTCAATGTTGAGGTTGTTGTTGTTTTTCAATGTTGAGGTTGTTGTTGAATTTGTAGGTGTTTTTCAATGTTGAGGTTGTTGTTGAATTTGTTGGTGTTTTTCAATGTTGAGGTTGTTGTTGTTTTTCAATGTTGAGGTTGTGGTTCAGTTTGTTGGTGTTTTTCAATGTTGAGGTTGTTGTTGAATTTGTTGGTGTTTTTCAATCTTGAGGTTGTTGTTGAATTTGTTGGTGCTTTTCAATGTTGAGGTTGTTGTTGTTTTTAAATGTTGAGGTTGTTGTTGAATTTGTTGGTGTTTTTTCAATTTTGAGGTTGTTGGTGTTTTTCAATGTTGATGTTGTTGTTGAATTTGATGGTGTTTTTCAATGTCGAGGTTGTTGTTGAATTTGTTGGTATTTTTCAATGTTGAAGTTGTTGTTGAATTTGTTGGTGTTTTTCTATTTCGAGGTTGTTGTTGAAATTGTTGGTGTTTTTCAATGTTGAAGTTTTTGTTGAATTTGTTGGTGTTTTTCAATGTTGAGGTTGTTGTTGTTTTTCAATGTTGAGGTTGTTGAATTTGTTGGTGTTTTTCAACGTTGAGGTTGTTGTTCTTTTTTAATGCTGAGGTTGTTGTTGAATTTGTTGTTGTTTTTCAATGTTGAGGTTGTTGTTGAATTTGTTGGTGTTTTTCAATGTTGAGGTTGTTGTTGTTATTCAATGTTGAGGTTGTTGTTGAATTTGTCGGTGTTTTTCAATGTTGAGGTTGTTGTTGTTTTTCAATGTTGAGGTTGTTGTTGAATTTGTTGGTGTTTTTCAAAGTTGAAGTTGTTGTTGAATTTGTTGGTGTTTTTCAATGTTGAGGTTGTTGTTGTTTTTCAATGTTGAGGTTGTTGTTGAATTTGTTGGTGTTTTTCAATGTTGAGTTTGTTGTTGTTTTTCAATGTTGAGGTTGTTGTTGAGTATGTTGGTGTTTTTCAATGTTGAGGTTGTTGTTGTTTTTCAATGTTGAGTTTGTTGTTGAATTTGTTGGTGTTTTTCAATGTTGAGGTTGTTGTTGAATTTGTTGGTGTTTTTAAATGTTGAGGTTGTTGTTGAATTTGTTGGTGTTTTTCAATGTTGAGGTTGTTGTTGTTTTTCAAATTTGAGGTTGTTGTTGAATTTGTTTTTGTTTTTCAATGTTGAGGTTGTTGTTGTTTTTCAATGTTGAGGTTGTTGTTGAATTTGTTGGTGTTTTTCAATTTTGAGGTTGTTGTTGAATTTGTTGGTGTTTTTCAATGTTGAAGTTGTTGTTGAATTTGTTGGTGTTTTTCAATGTTGAGGTTGTTGTTGTTTTTCAATGTTGAGGTTGTTGTTGTTTTTCAATGCTGAGGTTGTTGTTGAATTTGTTGGTGGTTTTCAATGTTGAGGTTGTTGTTGAATTTGTTGGTGTTTTTCAATGTTGAGGTTGTTGTTGTTATTCAATTTTGAGGTTGTTGTTGAATTTGTTGGTGTTTTTCAATGTTGAGGTTGTTGTTGTTTTTCAATGTTGAGGTTGTTGTTGAATTTGTAGGTGTTTTTCAATGTTGAGGTTGTTGTTGAATTTGTTGGTGTTTTTCAATGTTGAGGTTCTTGTTGTTTTTCAATGTTGAGGTTGTGGTGCAGTTTGTTGGTGTTTTTCAATGTTGAGGTTGTTGTTGAATTTGTTGGTGTTTTTCAATCTTGAGGTTGTTGTTGAATTTGTTGGTGTTTTTCAATGTTGAGGTTGTTGTTGTTTTTAAATGTTGAGGTTGTTGTTGAATTTGTTGGTGTTTTTTCAATTTTGAGGTTGTTGGTGTTTTTCAATGTTGATGTTGTTGTTGAATTTGATGGTGTTTTTCAATGTCGAGGTTGTTGTTGAATTTGTTGGTATTTTTCAATGTTGAAGTTGTTGTTGAATTTGTTGGTGTTTTTCTATTTCGAGGTTGTTGTTGAAATTGTTGGTGTTTTTCAATGTTGAAGTTTTTGTTGAATTTGTTGGTGTTTTTCAATGTTGAGGTTGTTGTTGTTTTTCAATGTTGAGGTTGTTGAATTTGTTGGTGTTTTTCAACGTTGAGGTTGTTGTTCTTTTTTAATGCTGAGGTTGTTGTTGAATTTGTTGTTGTTTTTCAATGTTGAGGTTGTTGTTGAATTTGTTGGTGTTTTTCAATGTTGAGGTTGTTGTTGTTTTTCAATGTTGAGGTTGTTGTTGAATTTGTCGGTGTTTTTCAATGTTGAGGTTGTTGTTGTTTTTCAATGTTGAGGTTGTTGTTGAATTTGTTGGTGTTTTTCAAAGTTGAAGTTGTTGTTGAATTTGTTGGTGTTTTTCAATGTTGAGGTTGTTGTTGTTTTTCAATGTTGAGGTTGTTGTTGAATTTGTTGGTGTTTTTCAATGTTGAGTTTGTTGTTGTTTTTCAATGTTGAGGTTGTTGTTGAATATGTTGGTGTTTTTCAATGTTGAGGTTGTTGTTGTTTTTCAATGTTGAGTTTGTTTTTGAATTTGTTGGTGTTTTTCAATGTTGAGGTTGTTGTTGAATTTGCTGGTGTTTTTCAATGTTGAGGTTGTTGTTGAATTTGTTGGTGTTTTTCAATGTTGAGTTTGTTGGTGTTTTTCAATGTTGAGGTTGTTGTTGAATTTGTTGGTGTTTTTCAATGTTGAGGTTGTTGTTGTTTTTCAATGTTGAGGTTTTTGTTGAATTTGTTGGTGTTTTTCAATGTTGAGGATGTTGTTGTTTTTCAATGTTGAGGTTGTTGTTGAATTTGTTGGTGTTTTTCAATTTTGATGTTGTTGTTGAATTTGTTGGTGTTTTTCAATGTTGAGGTTATTGTTGTTTTTCAATGTTGAGGTTGTTGTTGAGTTTGTTGGTGTTTTTCAATGTTGAGGTTGTTGTTGAATTTGTTGGTGTTTTTCAATGTTGAGGTTGTTGTTCTTTTTCATTGTTGAGGTTGTTGTTGTTTTTCAATGTTGAGGTTGTTGTTGAATTTGTTGTTGTTTTTCAATGTTGAGTTTGTTTTTGAATTTGTTGGTGTTTTTCAATGTTGAGGTTGTTGTTGAATTTGTTGGTGTTTTTCAATGTTGAGGTTGTTCTTGAATTTGTTGGTGTTTTTCAATGTTGAGGTTGTTGCTGTTTTTCAATGTTGAGGTTTTTGTTGAATTTGTTGGTGTTTTTCAATGTTGAGATTGTTGTTGTTTTTCAATGTTGAGGTTGTTGTTGAATTTGTTGGTGTTTTTAAATGTTGAGGTTGTTGTTGAATTTGTTGGTGTTTTTCAATGTTGAGGTTGTTGTTGTTTTTCAAATTTGAGGTTGTTGTTGAATTTGTTTTTGTTTTTCAATGTTGAGGTTGTTGTTGTTTTTCAATGTTGAGGTTGTTGTTGAATTTGTTGGTGTTTTTCAATTTCGAGGTTGTTGTTGAATTTGTTGGTGTTTTTCAATGTTGAAGTTGTTGTTGAATTTGTTGGTGTTTTTCAATGTTGAGGTTGTTGTTGTTTTTCAATGTTGAGGTTGTTGTTGTTTTTCAATGCTGAGGTTGTTGTTGAATTTGTTGGTGGTTTTCAATGTTGAGGTTGTTGTTGAATTTGTTGGTGTTTTTCAATGTTGAGGTTGTTGTTGTTATTCAATTTTGAGGTTGTTGTTGAATTTGTTGGTGTTTTTCAATGTTGAGGTTGTTGTTGTTTTTCAATGTTGAGGTTGTTGTTGAATTTGTAGGTGTTTTTCAATGTTGAGGTTGTTGTTGAATTTGTTGGTGTTTTTCAATGTTGAGGTTGTTGTTGTTTTTCAATGTTGAGGTTGTGGTTCAGTTTGTTGGTGTTTTTCAATGTTGAGGTTGTTGTTGAATTTGTTGGTGTTTTTCAATCTTGAGGTTGTTGTTGAATTTGTTGGTGTTTTTCAATGTTGAGGTTGTTGTTGTTTTTAAATGTTGAGGTTGTTGTTGAATTTGTTGGTGTTTTTTCAATTTTGAGGTTGTTGGTGTTTTTCAATGTTGATGTTGTTGTTGAATTTGATGGTGTTTTTCAATGTCGAGGTTGTTGTTGAATTTGTTGGTATTTTTCAATGTTGAAGTTGTTGTTGAATTTGTTGGTGTTTTTCTATTTCGAGGTTGTTGTTGAAATTGTTGGTGTTTTTCAATGTTGAAGTTTTTGTTGAATTTGTTGGTGTTTTTCAATGTTGAGGTTGTTGTTGTTTTTCAATGTTGAGGTTGTTGAATTTGTTGGTGTTTTTCAACGTTGAGGTTGTTGTTCTTTTTTAATGCTGAGGTTGTTGTTGAATTTGTTGTTGTTTTTCAATGTTGAGGTTGTTGTTGAATTTGTTGGTGTTTTTCAATGTTGAGGTTGTTGTTGTTTTTCAATGTTGAGGTTGTTGTTGAATTTGTCGGTGTTTTTCAATGTTGAGGTTGTTGTTGTTTTTCAATGTTGAGGTTGTTGTTGAATTTGTTGGTGTTTTTCAAAGTTGAAGTTGTTGTTGAATTTGTTGGTGTTTTTCAATGTTGAGGTTGTTGTTGTTTTTCAATGTTGAGGTTGTTGTTGAATTTGTTGGTGTTTTTCAATGTTGAGTTTGTTGTTGTTTTTCAATGTTGAGGTTGTTGTTGAATATGTTGGTGTTTTTCAATGTTGAGGTTGTTGTTGTTTTTCAATGTTGAGTTTGTTGTTGAATTTGTTGGTGTTTTTCAATGTTGAGGTTGTTGTTGAATTTGTTGGTGTTTTTAAATGTTGAGGTTGTTGTTGAATTTGTTGGTGTTTTTCAATGTTGAGGTTGTTGTTGTTTTTCAAATTTGAGGTTGTTGTTGAATTTGTTTTTGTTTTTCAATGTTGAGGTTGTTGTTGTTTTTCAATGTTGAGGTTGTTGTTGAATTTGTTGGTGTTTTTCAATTTCGAGGTTGTTGTTGAATTTGTTGGTGTTTTTCAATGTTGAAGTTGTTGTTGAATTTGTTGGTGTTTTTCAATGTTGAGGTTGTTGTTGTTTTTCAATGTTGAGGTTGTTGTTGTTTTTCAATGCTGAGGTTGTTGTTGAATTTGTTGGTGGTTTTCAATGTTGAGGTTGTTGTTGAATTTGTTGGTGTTTTTCAATGTTGAGGTTGTTGTTGTTATTCAATGTTGAGGTTGTTGTTGAATTTGTCGGTGTTTTTCAATGTTGAGGTTGTTGTTGTTTTTCAATGTTGAGGTTGTTGTTGAATTTGTTGGTGTTTTTCAAAGTTGAAGTTGTTGTTGAATTTGTTGGTGTTTTTCAATGTTGAGGTTGTTGTTGTTTTTCAATGTTGAGGTTGTTGTTGTATTTGTTGGTGTTTTTCAATGTTGAGTTTGTTGTTGTTTTTCAATGTTGAGGTTGTTGTTGAATATGTTGGTGTTTTTCAATGTTGAGGTTGTTGTTGTTTTTCAATGTTGAGTTTGTTGTTGAATTTGTTGGTGTTTTTCAATGTTGAGGTTGTTGTTGAATTTGTTGGTGTTTTTAAATGTTGAGGTTGTTGTTGAATTTGTTGGTGTTTTTCAATGTTGAGGTTGTTGTTGTTTTTCAAATTTGAGGTTGTTGTTGAATTTGTTTTTGTTTTTCAATGTTGAGGTTGTTGTTGTTTTTCAATGTTGAGGTTGTTGTTGAATTTGTTGGTGTTTTTCAATTTTGAGGTTGTTGTTGAATTTGTTGGTGTTTTTCAATGTTGAAGTTGTTGTTGAATTTGTTGGTGTTTTTCAATGTTGAGGTTGTTGTTGTTTTTCAATGTTGAGGTTGTTGTTGTTTTTCAATGCTGAGGTTGTTGTTGAATTTGTTGGTGGTTTTCAATGTTGAGGTTGTTGTTGAATTTGTTGGTGTTTTTCAATGTTGAGGTTGTTGTTATTCAATTTTGAGGTTGTTGTTGAATTTGTTGGTGTTTTTCAATGTTGAGGTTGTTGTTGTTTTTCAATGTTGAGGTTGTTGTTGAATTTGTAGGTGTTTTTCAATGTTGAGGTTGTTGTTGAATTTGTTGGTGTTTTTCAATGTTGAGGTTCTTGTTGTTTTTCAATGTTGAGGTTGTGGTTCAGTTTGTTGGTGTTTTTCAATGTTGAGGTTGTTGTTGAATTTGTTGGTGTTTTTCAATCTTGAGGTTGTTGTTGAATTTGTTGGTGTTTTTCAATGTTGAGGTTGTTGTTGTTTTTAAATGTTGAGGTTGTTGTTGAATTTGTTGGTGTTTTTTCAATTTTGAGGTTGTTGGTGTTTTTCAATGTTGATGTTGTTGTTGAATTTGATGGTGTTTTTCAATGTCGAGGTTGTTGTTGAATTTGTTGGTATTTTTCAATGTTGAAGTTGTTGTTGAATTTGTTGGTGTTTTTCTATTTCGAGGTTGTTGTTGAAATTGTTGGTGTTTTTCAATGTTGAAGTTTTTGTTGAATTTGTTGGTGTTTTTCAATGTTGAGGTTGTTGTTGTTTTTCAATGTTGAGGTTGTTGAATTTGTTGGTGTTTTTCAACGTTGAGGTTGTTGTTCTTTTTTAATGCTGAGGTTGTTGTTGAATTTGTTGTTGTTTTTCAATGTTGAGGTTGTTGTTGAATTTGTTGGTGTTTTTCAATGTTGAGGTTGTTGTTGTTTTTCAATGTTGAGGTTGTTGTTGAATTTGTCGGTGTTTTTCAATGTTGAGGTTGTTGTTGTTTTTCAATGTTGAGGTTGTTGTTGAATTTGTTGGTGTTTTTCAAAGTTGAAGTTGTTGTTGAATTTGTTGGTGTTTTTCAATGTTGAGGTTGTTGTTGTTTTTCAATGTTGAGGTTGTTGTTGAATTTGTTGGTGTTTTTCAATGTTGAGTTTGTTGTTGTTTTTCAATGTTGAGGTTGTTGTTGAATATGTTGGTGTTTTTCAATGTTGAGGTTGTTGTTGTTTTTCAATGTTGAGTTTGTTTTTGAATTTGTTGGTGTTTTTCAATGTTGAGGTTGTTGTTGAATTTGTTGGTGTTTTTCAATGTTGAGGTTGTTGTTGAATTTGTTGGTGTTTTTCAATGTTGAGGTTGTTGTTGTTTTTCAATGTTGAGGTTGTTGTTGAGTTTGTTGGTGTTTTTCAATGTTGAGGTTGTTGTTGAATTTGTTGGTGTTTTTCAATGTTGAGGTTGTTGTTGTTTTTCAATGTTGAGGTTTTTGTTGAATTTGTTGGTGTTTTTCAATGTTGAGGATGTTGTTGTTTTTCAATGTTGAGGTTGTTGTTGAATTTGTTGGTGTTTTTCAATTTTGATGTTGTTGTTGAATTTGTTGGTGTTTTTCAATGTTGAGGTTATTGTTGTTTTTCAATGTTGAGGTTGTTGTTGAGTTTGTTGGTGTTTTTCAATGTTGAGGTTGTTGTTGAATTTGTTGGTGTTTTTCAATGTTGAGGTTGTTGTTCTTTTTCATTGTTGAGGTTGTTGTTGTTTTTCAATGTTGAGGTTGTTGTTGAATTTGTTGTTGTTTTTCAATGTTGAGTTTGTTTTTGAATTTGTTGGTGTTTTTCAATGTTGAGGTTGTTGTTGAATTTGTTGGTGTTTTTCAATGTTGAGGTTGTTCTTGAATTTGTTGGTGTTTTTCAATGTTGAGGTTGTTGCTGTTTTTCAATGTTGAGGTTTTTGTTGAATTTGTTGGTGTTTTTCAATGTTGAGATTGTTGTTGTTTTTCAATGTTGAGGTTGTTGTTGAATTTGTTGGTGTTTTTAAATGTTGAGGTTGTTGTTGAATTTGTTGGTGTTCTTCAATGTTGAGGTTGTTGTTGTTTTTCAAATTTGAGGTTGTTGTTGAATTTGTTTTTGTTTTTCAATGTTGAGGTTGTTGTTGTTTTTCAATGTTGAGGTTGTTGTTGAATTTGTTGGTGTTTTTCAATTTCGAGGTTGTTGTTGAATTTGTTGGTGTTTTTCAATGTTGAAGTTGTTGTTGAATTTGTTGGTGTTTTTCAATGTTGAGGTTGTTGTTGTTTTTCAATGTTGAGGTTGTTGTTGTTTTTCAATGCTGAGGTTGTTGTTGAATTTGTTGGTGGTTTTCAATGTTGAGGTTGTTGTTGAATTTGTTGGTGTTTTTCAATGTTGAGGTTGTTGTTGTTATTCAATTTTGAGGTTGTTGTTGAATTTGTTGGTGTTTTTCAATGTTGAGGTTGTTGTTGTTTTTCAATGTTGAGGTTGTTGTTGAATTTGTAGGTGTTTTTCAATGTTGAGGTTGTTGTTGAATTTGTTGGTGTTTTTCAATGTTGAGGTTGTTGTTGTTTTTCAATGTTGAGGTTGTGGTTCAGTTTGTTGGTGTTTTTCAATGTTGAGGTTGTTGTTGAATTTGTTGGTGTTTTTCAATCTTGAGGTTGTTGTTGAATTTGTTGGTGTTTTTCAATGTTGAGGTTGTTGTTGTTTTTAAATGTTGAGGTTGTTGTTGAATTTGTTGGTGTTTTTTCAATTTTGAGGTTGTTGGTGTTTTTCAATGTTGATGTTGTTGTTGAATTTGATGGTGTTTTTCAATGTCGAGGTTGTTGTTGAATTTGTTGGTATTTTTCAATGTTGAAGTTGTTGTTGAATTTGTTGGTGTTTTTCTATTTCGAGGTTGTTGTTGAAATTGTTGGTGTTTTTCAATGTTGAAGTTTTTGTTGAATTTGTTGGTGTTTTTCAATGTTGAGGTTGTTGTTGTTTTTCAATGTTGAGGTTGTTGAATTTGTTGGTGTTTTTCAACGTTGAGGTTGTTGTTCTTTTTTAATGCTGAGGTTGTTGTTGAATTTGTTGTTGTTTTTCAATGTTGAGGTTGTTGTTGAATTTGTTGGTGTTTTTCAATGTTGAGGTTGTTGTTGTTTTTCAATGTTGAGGTTGTTGTTGAATTTGTCGGTGTTTTTCAATGTTGAGGTTGTTGTTGTTTTTCAATGTTGAGGTTGTTGTTGAATTTGTTGGTGTTTTTCAAAGTTGAAGTTGTTGTTGAATTTGTTGGTGTTTTTCAATGTTGAGGTTGTTGTTGTTTTTCAATGTTGACGTTGTTGTTGAATTTGTTGGTGTTTTTCAATGTTGAGTTTGTTGTTGTTTTTCAATGTTGAGGTTGTTGTTGAATATGTTGGTGTTTTTCAATGTTGAGGTTGTTGTTGTTTTTCAATGTTGAGTTTGTTGTTGAATTTGTTGGTGTTTTTCAATGTTGAGGTTGTTGTTGAATTTGTTGGTGTTTTTAAATGTTGAGGTTGTTGTTGAATTTGTTGGTGTTTTTCAATGTTGAGGTTGTTGTTGTTTTTCAAATTTGAGGTTGTTGTTGAATTTGTTTTTGTTTTTCAATGTTGAGGTTGTTGTTGTTTTTCAATGTTGAGGTTGTTGTTGAATTTGTTGGTGTTTTTCAATTTCGAGGTTGTTGTTGAATTTGTTGGTGTTTTTCAATGTTGAAGTTGTTGTTGAATTTGTTGGTGTTTTTCAATGTTGAGGTTGTTGTTGTTTTTCAATGTTGAGGTTGTTGTTGTTTTTCAATGCTGAGGTTGTTGTTGAATTTGTTGGTGGTTTTCAATGTTGAGGTTGTTGTTGAATTTGTTGGTGTTTTTCAATGTTGAGGTTGTTGTTGTTTTTCAATGTTGAGGTTGTTGTTGAATTTGTAGGTGTTTTTCAATGTTGAGGTTGTTGTTGAATTTGTTGGTGTTTTTCAATGTTGAGGTTGTTGTTGTTTTTCAATGTTGAGGTTGTGGTTCAGTTTGTTGGTGTTTTTCAATGTTGAGGTTGTTGTTGAATTTGTTGGTGTTTTTCAATCTTGAGGTTGTTGTTGAATTTGTTGGTGTTTTTCAATGTTGAGGTTGTTGTTGTTTTTAAATGTTGAGGTTGTTGTTGAATTTGTTGGTGTTTTTTCAATTTTGAGGTTGTTGGTGTTTTTCAATGTTGATGTTGTTGTTGAATTTGTAGGTGTTTTTCAATGTTGAGGTTGTTGTTGAATTTGTTGGTGTTTTTCAATGTTGAGGTTGTTGTTGTTTTTCAATGTTGAGGTTGTGGTTCAGTTTGTTGGTGTTTTTCAATGTTGAGGTTGTTGTTGAATTTGTTGGTGTTTTTCAATCTTGAGGTTGTTGTTGAATTTGTTGGTGTTTTTCAATGTTGAGGTTGTTGTTGTTTTTAAATGTTGAGGTTGTTGTTGAATTTGTTGGTGTTTTTTCAATTTTGAGGTTGTTGGTGTTTTTCAATGTTGATGTTGTTGTTGAATTTGATGGTGTTTTTCAATGTCGAGGTTGTTGTTGAATTTGTTGGTATTTTTCAATGTTGAAGTTGTTGTTGAATTTGTTGGTGTTTTTCTATTTCGAGGTTGTTGTTGAAATTGTTGGTGTTTTTCAATGTTCACGTTTTTGTTGAATTTGTTGGTGTTTTTCAATGTTGAGGTTGTTGTTGTTTTTCACTGTTGAGGTTGTTGAATTTGTTGGTGTTTTTCAACGTTGAGGTTGTTGTTCTTTTTTAATGCTGAGGTTGTTGTTGAATTTGTTGTTGTTTTTCAATGTTGAGGTTGTTGTTGAATTTGTTGGTGTTTTTCAATGTTGAGGTTGTTGTTGTTTTTCAATGTTGAGGTTGTTGTTGAATTTGTCGGTGTTTTTCAATGTTGAGGTTGTTGTTGTTTTTCAATGTTGAGGTTGTTGTTGAATTTGTTGGTGTTTTTCAAAGTTGAAGTTGTTGTTGAATTTGTTGGTGTTTTTCAATGTTGAGGTTGTTGTTGTTTTTCAATGTTGAGGTTGTTGTTGAATTTGTTGGTGTTTTTCAATGTTGAGTTTGTTGTTGTTTTTCAATGTTGAGGTTGTTGTTGAATATGTTGGTGTTTTTCAATGTTGAGGTTGTTGTTGTTTTTCAATGTTGAGTTTGTTGTTGAATTTGTTGGTGTTTTTCAATGTTGAGGTTGTTGGTGTTTTTCAATGTTGAGGTTGTTGTTGAATTTATGGTGTTTTTCAATGTTGAGGTTGTTGTTGAATTTGTTGGTGTTTTTCAATGTTGAGGTTGTTGTTGTTTTTCAATGTTGAGGTTGTTGTTGAATTTGTTGCTGTTTTTCAATGTTGAGGTTGTTGTTGTTTTTCAATGTTGAGGTTGTTGTTGAATTTGTTGGTGTTTTTCAATGTTGAGGTTGTTGGTGTTTTTCAATGTTGAGGTTGTTGTTGAATTTGTTGGTGTTTTTCAATGTTGAGGTTGTTGTTGAATTTGTTGGTGTTTTTCAATGTTGAGGTTGTTGTTGTTTTTCAATGTTGAGGTTGTTGTTGTTTTTCAATGCTGAGGTTGTTGTTGAATTTGTTGGTGGTTTTCAATGTTGAGGTTGTTGTTGAATTTGTTGGTGTTTTTCAATGTTGAGGTTGTTGTTGTTATTCAATTTTGAGGTTGTTGTTGAATTTGTTGGTGTTTTACAATGTTGAGGTTGTTGTTGTTTTTCAATGTTGAGGTTGTTGTTGAATTTGTTGGTGTTTTTCAATGTTGAGGTTGTTGTTGAATTTGTTGGTGTTTTTCAATGTTGAGGTTGTTGTTGTTTTTCAATGTTGAGGTTGTGGTTGAGTTTGTTGGTGTTTTTCAATGTTGAGGTTGTTGTTGAATTTGTTGGTGTTTTTCAATCTTGAGGTTGTTGTTGAATTTGTTGGTGTTTTTCAATGTTGAGGTTGTTGTTGTTTTTAAATGTTGAGGTTGTTGTTGAATTTGTTGGTGTTTTTTCAATTTTGAGGTTGTTGGTGTTTTTCAATGTTGATGTTGTTGTTGAATTTGATGGTGTTTTTCAATGTTGAGGTTGTTGTTGAATTTGTTGGTATTTTTCAATGTTGAAGTTGTTGTTGAATTTGTTGGTGTTTTTCTATTTCGAGGTTGTTGTTGTTTTTCAATGTTGAGGTTGTTGTTGAATTTGTTGGTGTTTTTCAACGTTGAGGTTGTTGTTCTTTTTCAATGCTGAGGTTGTTGTTGAATTTGTTGTTGTTTTTCAATGTTGAGGTTGTTGTTGAATTTGTTGGTGTTTTTCAATGTTGAGGTTGTTGTTGTTTTTCAATGTTGAGGTTGTTGTTGAATTTGTTGGTGTTTTTCAATGTTGAGGTTGTTGTTGTTTTTCAATGTTGAGGTTGTTGTTGAATTTGTTGGTGTTTTCAATGTTGAAGTGGTTGTTGAATTTGTTGGTGTTTTTCAATGTTGAAGTTGTTGTTGAATTTGTTGGTGTTTTTCAATGTTGAGGTTGTTGTTGAATTTGTTGGTGTTTTTCAATGTTGAGGTTGTTGGTGTTTTTCAATGTTGAGGTTGTTGTTGAATTTGTTGGTGTTTTTCAATGTTCAGATTGTTGTTGTTTTTCAATGTTGAGGTTGTTGCTGAATTTGTTGCTGTTTTTAAATGTTGAGGTTGTTGTTGAATTTGTTGGTGTTTTTCAATGTTGAGGTTGTTGTTGTTTTTCAATGTTGAGGTTGTTGTTGAATTTGATGGTGTTTTTCAATGTTGAGGTTGTTGTTGTTTTTCAATGTTGAGGTTGTTGTTGAATTTGTTGGTGTTTTTCAATTTTGAGGTTGTTGTTGAATTTGTTGGTGTTTTTCAATGTTGAAGTTGTTGTTGAATTTGTTGGTGTTTTTCAATGTTGAGGTTGTTGTTGTTTTTCAATGTTGAGGTTGTTGTTGAATTTGTTGGTGTTTTTCAATGTTGAGGTTGTTGTTGAATTTGTTGGTGTTTTTCAATGTTGAGGTTGTTGTTGTTTTTCAATGTTGAGGTTGTTGTTGAATTTGTTGGTGTTTTTCAATGTTGAGGTTGTTGTTGTTTTTCAATGTTGAGGTTGTTGTTGAATTTGTTGGTGTTTTTCAATGTTGAGGTTGTTGCTGAATTTGTTGGTGTTTTTCAATGTTGAGGTTGTTGTTTTTTTTCAATGTTGAGGTTATTGTTGAATTTGTTGGTGTTTTTCATTGTTGAGGTTGCTGTTGTTTTTCAATGTTGAGGTTGTTGTTGAATTTGTTGGTGTTTTTCAATGTTGAGTTTGTTGTTGTTTTTCAATGTTGAGGTTGTTGTTGAATTTGTTGGTGTTTTTCAATGTTGAGGTTGTTGTTGTTTTTCAATGTTGAGGTTGTTGTTGAATTTGATGGTGTTTTTCAATGTTGAGGTTGTTGTTGTTTTTCAATGTTGAGGTTGTTGTTGAATTTGTTGGTGTTTTTCAATGTTGAGGTTGTTGTTGAATTTGTTGGTGTTTTTCAATGTCGAGGTTGTTGCTGTTTTTCAATGTTGAGGTTGTTGAATTTGTTGGTGTTTTTCAATCTTGAGTTTGTTGTTGAATTTGTTGGTGTTTTTCAATGTTGAGGTTGTTGTTGAATTTGTTGGTGTTTTTCAATGTTGAGGTTGTTGTTGTTTTTAAATGTTGAGGTTGTTGTTGAATTTGTTGGTGTTTTTTCAATTTTAAGGTTGTTGGTGTTTTTCAATGTTGAGGTTGTTGTTGAATTTGATGGTGTTTTTCAATTTCGAGGTTGTTGTTGAATTTGTTGGTGTTTTTCAATGTTGAAGTTGTTGTTGAATTTGTTGGTGTTTTTCAATTTCGAGGTTGTTGTTGAATTTGTTGGTGTTTTTCAATGTTGAGTTTGTTGTTGTTTTTCAATGTTGAGGTTGTTGTTGCATATGTTGGTGTTTTTCAATGTTGAGGTTGTTGTTGTTTTTCAATGTTGAGTTTGTTGTTGAATTTGTTGGTGTTTTTCAATGTTGAGGTTGTTGTTGAATTTGTTGGTGTTTTTCAATGTTGAGGTTGTTGTTGAATTTGTTGGTGTTTTTCAATGTCGAGGTTGTTGCTGTTTTTCAATGTTGAGGTTGTTGAATTTGTTGGTGTTTTTCAATCTTGAGTTTGTTGTTGAATTTGTTGGTGTTTTTCAATGTTGAGGTTGTTGTTGAATTTGTTGGTGTTTTTCAATGTTGAGGTTGTTGTTGTTTTTAAATGTTGAGGTTGTTGTTGAATTTGTTGGTGTTTTTTCAATTTTAAGGTTGTTGGTGTTTTTCAATGTTGAGGTTGTTGTTGAATTTGATGGTGTTTTTCAATTTCGAGGTTGTTGTTGAATTTGTTGGTGTTTTTCAATGTTGAAGTTGTTGTTGAATATGTTGGTGTTTTTCAATTTCGAGGTTGTTGTTGAATTTGTTGGTGTTTTTCAATGTTGAGTTTGTTGTTGTTTTTCAATGTTGAGGTTGTTGTTGCATATGTTGGTGTTTTTCAATGTTGAGGTTGTTGTTGTTTTTCAATGTTGAGTTTGTTGTTGAATTTGTTGGTGTTTTTCAATGTTGAGGTTGTTGGTGTTTTTCAATGTTGAGGTTGTTGTTGAATTTATGGTGTTTTTCAATGTTGAGGTTGTTGTTGAATTTGTTGGTGTTTTTCAATGTTGAGGTTGTTGTTGTTTTTCAATGTTGAGGTTGTTGTTGAATTTGTTGGTATTTTTCAATGTTGAGGTTGTTGTTGTTTTTCAATGTTGAGGTTGTTGTTGAATTTGTTGGTGTTTTTCAATGTTGAGGTTGTTGTTGTTTTTCAATGTTGAGGTTGTTGTTGAATTTGTTGGTGTTTTTCAATGTTGAGGTTGTTGGTGTTTTTCAATGTTGAGGTTGTTGTTGAATTTGTTGGTGTTTTTCAATGTTGAGGTTGTTGTTGAATTTGTTGGTGTTTTTCAATGATGAGGTTGTTGTTGTTTTTCAATGTTGAGGTTGTTGTTGTTTTTCAATGCTGAGGTTGTTGTTGAATTTGTTGGTGGTTTTCAAAGTTGAGGTTGTTGTTGAATTTGTTGGTGTTTTTCAAAGTTGAGGTTGTTGTTGTTATTCAATTTTGAGGTTGTTGTTGAATTTGTTGGTATTTTTCAATGTTGAAGTTGTTGTTGTTTTTCAATGTTGAGGTTGTTGTTGAATTTGTTGGTGTTTTTCAATGTTGAGGTTGTTGTTGTTTTTCAATGTTGAGGTTGTGGTTGAGTTTGTTGGTGTTTTTCAATGTTGTGGTTGTTGTTGAATTTGTTGGTGTTTTTCAATCTTGAGGTTGTTGTTGAATTTGTTGGTGTTTTTCAATGTTGAGGTTGTTGTTGTTTTTAAATGTTGAGGTTGTTGTTGAATTTGTTGGTGTTTTTTCAATTTTGAGGTTGTTGGTGTTTTTCAATGTTGATGTTGTTGTTGAATTTGATGGTGTTTTTCAATGTCGAGGTTGCTGTTGAATTTGTTGGTATTTTTCAATGTTGAAGTTGTTGTTGAATTTGTTGGTGTTTTTCTATTTCGAGGTTGTTGTTGAAATTGTTGGTGTTTTCCAATGTTGAAGTTTTTGTTGAATTTGTTGGTGTTTTTCAATGTTGAGGTTGTTGTTGTTTTTCAATGTTGAGGTTGTTGTTGAATTTGTTGGTGTTTTTCAGCGTTGAGGTTGTTGTTCTTTTTCAATGCTGAGGTTGTTGTTGAATTTGTTTTTGTTTTTCAATGTTGAGGTTGTTGTTGAATTTGTTGGTGTTTTTCAATGTTGAGGTTGTTGTTGTTTTTCAATGTTGAGGTTGTTGTTGAATTTGTTGGTGTTTTTCAATGTTGAGGTTGTTGTTGTTTTTCAATGTTGAGGTTGTTGTTGAATTTGTTGGTGTTTTTCAATGTTGAAGTGGTTGTTGAATTTGTTGGTGTTTTTCAATGTTGAAGTTGTTGTTGAATTTGTTGGTGTTTTTCAATGTTGAGGTTGTTGTTGAATTAGTTGGTGTTTTTCAATGTTGAGGTTGTTGGTGTTTTTCAATGTTGAGGTTGTTGTTGAATTTGTTGGTGTTTTTCAATGTTCAGATTGTTGTTGTTTTTCAATGTTGAGGTTGTTGTTGAATTTGTTGGTGTTTTTAAATGTTGAGGTTGTTGTTGAATTTGTTGGTGTTTTTCAATGTTGAGGTTGTTGTTGTTTTTCAATGTTGAGGTTGTTGTTGAATTTGATGGTGTTTTTCAATGTTGAGGTTGTTGTTGTTTTTCAATGTTGAGGTTGTTGTTGAATTTGTTGGTGTTTTTCAATTTTGAGGTTGTTGTTGAATTTGTTGGTGTTTTTCAATGTTGAAGTTGTTGTTGTTTTTCAATGTTGAGGTTGTTGTTGAATTTGTTGGTGTTTTTCAATGTTGAGGTTGTTGGTGTTTTTCAATGTTGAAGTTGTTGTTGAATTTGTTGGTGTTTTTCAATGTTGAGGTTGTTGTTGAATTTGTTGGTGTTTTTCAATGATGAGGTTGTTGTTGTTTTTCAATGTTGAGGTTGTTGTTGTTTTTCAATGCTGAGGTTGTTGTTGAATTTGTTGGTGGTTTTCAATGTTGAGGTTGTTGTTGAATTTGTTGGTGTTTTTCAATGTTGAGGTTGTTGTTGTTATTCAATTTTGAGGTTGTTGTTGAATTTGTTGGTATTTTTCAATGTTGAGGTTGATGTTGTTTTTCAATGTTGAGGTTGTTGTTGAATTTGTTGGTGTTTTTCAATGTTGAGGTTGTTGTTGAATTTATTGGTGTTTTTCAATGTTGAGGTTGTTGTTGTTTTTCAATGTTGAGGTTGTGGTTGAGTTTTTTGGTATTTTTCAATGTTGTGGTTGTTGTTGAATTTGTTGGTGTTTTTCAATCTTGAGGTTGTTGTTGAATTTGTTGGTGTTTTTCAATGTTGAGGTTGTTGTTGTTTTTAAATGTTGAGGTTGTTGTTGAATTTGTTGGTGTTTTTTCAATTTTGAGGTTGTTGTTGTTTTTCAATGTTGATGTTGTTGTTGAATTTGATGGTGTTTTTCAATGTCGAGGTTGTTGTTGAATTTGTTGGTATTTTTCAATGTTGAAGTTGTTGTTGAATTTGTTGGTGTTTTTCTATTTCGAGGTTGTTGTTGAAATTGTTGGTGTTTTCCAATGTTGAAGTTTTTGTTGAATTTGTTGGTGTTTTTCAATGTTGAGTTTGTTGTTGTTTTTCAATGTTGAGGTTGTTGTTGAATTTGTTGGTGTTTTTCAACGTTGAGGTTGTTGTTCTTTTTCAATGCTGAGGTTGTTGTTGAATTTGTTGTTGTTTTTCAATCTTGAGGTTGTTGTTGAATTTGTTGGTGTTTTTCAATGTTGAGGTTGTTGTTGTTTTTCAATGTTGAGGTTGTTGTTGAATTTCTTGGTGTTTTTCAATGTTGAGGTTGTTGTTGTTTTTCAATGTTGAGGTTGTTGTTGAATTTGTTGGTGTTTTTCAATGTTGAAGTGGTTGTTGAATTTGTTGGTGTTTTTCAATGTTGAAGTTGTTGTTGAATTTGTTGGTGTTTTTCAATGTTGAGGTTGTTGTTGAATTTGTTGGTGTTTTTCAATGTTGAGGTTGTTGGTGTTTTTCAATGTTGAGGTTGTTGTTGAATTTGTTGGTGTTTTTCAATGTTCAGATTGTTGTTGTTTTTCAATGTTGAGGTTGTTGTTGAATTTGTTGGTGTTTTTAAATGTTGAGGTTGTTGTTGAATTTGTTGGTGTTTTTCAATGTTGAGGTTGTTGCTGTTTTTCAATGTTGAGGTTGTTGTTGAATTTGTTGGTGTTTTTCAATGTTGAGGTTGTTGTTGTTTTTCAATGTTGAGGTTGTTGTTGAATTTGTTGGTGTTTTTCAATTTTGAGGTTGTTGTTGAATTTGTTGGTGTTTTTCAATGTTGAAGTTGTTGTTGAATTTGTTGGTGTTTTTCAATGTTGAGGTTGTTGTTGTTTTTCAATGTTGAGGTTGTTGTTGAATTTGTTGGTGTTTTTCAATGTTGAGGTTGTTGTTGAATTTGTTGGTGTTTTTCAATGTTGAGGTTGTTGTTGTTTTTCAATGTTGAGGTTGTTGCTGAATTTGTTGGTGTTTTTCAATGTTGAGGTTGTTGTTTTTTTTCAATGTTGAGGTTATTGTTGAATTTGTTGGTGTTTTTCATTGTTGAGGTTGCTGTTGTTTTTCAATGTTGAGGTTGTTGTTGAATTTGTTGGTGTTTTTCAATGTTGAGGTTGTTGTTGTTTTTCAATGTTGAGGTTGTTGTTGAATTTGTTGGTGTTTTTCAATGTTGAGGTTGTTGTTGTTTTTCAATGTTGAGGTTGTTGTTGAATTTGTTGGTGTTTTTCAATGTTGAAGTGGTTGTTGAATTTGTTGGTGTTTTTCAATGTTGAAGTTGTTGTTGAATTTGTTGGTGTTTTTCAATGTTGAGGTTGTTGTTGAATTTGTTGGTGTTTTTCAATGTTGAGGTTGTTGGTGTTTTTCAATGTTGAGGTTGTTGTTGAATTTGTTGGTGTTTTTCAATGTTCAGATTGTTGTTGTTTTTCAATGTTGAGGTTGTTGTTGAATTTGTTGGTGTTTTTAAATGTTGAGGTTGTTGTTGAATTTGTTGGTGTTTTTCAATGTTGAGGTTGTTGTTGTTTTTCAATGTTGAGGTTGTTGTTGAATTTGTTGGTGTTTTTCAATGTTGAGGTTGTTGTTGTTTTTCAATGTTGGGGTTGTTGTTGAATTTGTTGGTGTTTTTCAATTTTGAGGTTGTTGTTGAATTTGTTGGTGTTTTTCAATGTTGAAGTTGTTGTTGAATTTGTTGGTGTTTTTCAATGTTGAGGTTGTTGTTGTTTTTCAATGTTGAGGTTGTTGTTGAATTTGTTGGTGTTTTTCAATGTTGAGGTTGTTGTTGAATTTGTTGGTGTTTTTCAATGTTGAGGTTGTTGTTGTTTTTCAATGTTGAGGTTGTTGCTGAATTTGTTGGTGTTTTTCAATGTTGAGGTTGTTGTTTTTTTTCAATGTTGAGGTTATTGTTGAATTTGTTGGTGTTTTTCATTGTTGAGGTTGCTGTTGTTTTTCAATGTTGAGGTTGTTGTTGAATTTGTTGGTGTTTTTCAATGTTGAGTTTGTTGTTGTTTTTCAATGTTGAGGTTGTTGTTGAATTTGTTGGTGTTTTTCAATGTTGAGGTTGTTGTTGTTTTTCAATGTTGAGGTTGTTGTTGAATTTGATGGTGTTTTTCAATGTTGAGGTTGTTGTTGTTTTTCAATGTTGAGGTTGTTGTTGAATTTGTTGGTGTTTTTCAATGTTGAGGTTGTTGTTGAATTTGTTGGTGTTTTTCAATGTCGAGGTTGTTGCTGTTTTTCAATGTTGAGGTTGTTGAATTTGTTGGTGTTTTTCAATCTTGAGTTTGTTGTTGAATTTGCTGGTGTTTTTCAATGTTGAGGTTGTTGTTGAATTTGTTGGTGTTTTTCAATGTTGAGGTTGTTGTTGTTTTTAAATGTTGAGGTTGTTGTTGAATTTGTTGGTGTTTTTTCAATTTTAAGGTTGTTGGTGTTTTTCAATGTTGAGGTTGTTGTTGAATTTGATGGTGTTTTTCAATTTCGAGGTTGTTGTTGAATTTGTTGGTGTTTTTCAATGTTGAAGTTGTTGTTGAATTTGTTGGTGTTTTTCAATTTCGAGGTTGTTGTTGAATTTGTTGGTGTTTTTCAATGTTGAGTTTGTTGTTGTTTTTCAATGTTGAGGTTGTTGTTGCATATGTTGGTGTTTTTCAATGTTGAGGTTGTTGTTGTTTTTCAATGTTGAGTTTGTTGTTGAATTTGTTGGTGTTTTTCAATGTTGAGGTTGTTGTTGAATTTGTTGGTGTTTTTCAATGTTGAGGTTGTTGTTGAATTTGTTGGTGTTTTTCAATGTCGAGGTTGTTGCTGTTTTTCAATGTTGAGGTTGTTGAATTTGTTGGTGTTTTTCAATCTTGAGTTTGTTGTTGAATTTGTTGGTGTTTTTCAATGTTGAGGTTGTTGTTGAATTTGTTGGTGTTTTTCAATGTTGAGGTTGTTGTTGTTTTTAAATGTTGAGGTTGTTGTTGAATTTGTTGGTGTTTTTTCAATTTTAAGGTTGTTGGTGTTTTTCAATGTTGAGGTTGTTGTTGAATTTGATGGTGTTTTTCAATTTCGAGGTTGTTGTTGAATTTGTTGGTGTTTTTCAATGTTGAAGTTGTTGTTGAATTTGTTGGTGTTTTTCAACTTCGAGGTTGTTGTTGAATTTGTTGGTGTTTTTCAATGTTGAGTTTGTTGTTGTTTTTCAATGTTGAGGTTGTTGTTGCATATGTTGGTGTTGTTCAATGTTGAGGTTGTTGTTGTTTTTCAATGTTGAGTTTGTTGTTGAATTTGTTGGTGTTTTTCAATGTTGAGGTTGTTGGTGTTTTTCAATGTTGAGGTTGTTGTTGAATTTATGGTGTTTTTCAATGTTGAGGTTGTTGTTGAATTTGTTGGTGTTTTTCAATGTTGAGGTTGTTGTTGTTTTTCAATGTTGAGGTTGTTGTTGAATTTGTTGGTGTTTTTCAATGTTGAGGTTGTTGGTGTTTTTCAATGTTGAGGTTGTTGTTGAATTTGTTGGTGTTTTTCAAGTTGAGGTTGTTGTTGTTTTTCAATGTTGAGGTTGTTGTTGAATTTGTTGGTGTTTTTCAATGTTGAGGTTGTTGGTGTTTTTCAATGTTGAGGTTGTTGTTGAATTTGTTGGTGTTTTTCAATGTTGAGGTTGTTGTTGAATTTGTTGGTGTTTTTCAATGATGAGGTTGTTGTTGTTTTTCAATGTTGAGGTTGTTGTTGAATTTGTTGGTGTTTTTCAATGTTGAGGTTGTTGGTGTTTTTCAATGTTGAGGTTGTTGTTGAATTTGTTGGTGGTTTTCAATGTTGAGGTTGTTGTTGAATTTGTTGGTGTTTTTCAATGTTGAGGTTGTTGTTGTTATTCAATTTTGAGGTTGTTGTTGAATTTGTTGGTATTTTTCAATGTTGAGGTTGTTGTTGTTTTTCAATGTTGAGGTTGTTGTTGAATTTGTTGGTGTTTTTCAATGTTGAGGTTGTTGTTGAATTTGTTGGTGTTTTTCAATGTTGAGGTTGTTGTTGTTTTTCAATGTTGAAGTTTTTGTTGAATTTGTGGTTGTTGTTGAATTTGTTGGTGTTTTTCAATCTTGAGGTTGTTGTTGAATTTGTTGGTGTTTTTCAATGTTGAGGTTGTTGTTGTTTTTAAATGTTGAGGTTGTTGTTGAATTTGTTGGTGTTTTTTCAATTTTGAGGTTGTTGGTGTTTTTCAATGTTGATGTTGTTGTTGAATTTGATGTTGTTTTTCAATGTCGAGGTTGTTGTTGAAATTGTTGGTGTTTTCCAATGTTGAAGTTTTTGTTGAATTTGTTGGTGTTTTTCAAAGTTGAGGTTGTTGTTGTTTTTCAATGTTGAGGTTGTTGTTGAATTTGATGGTGTTTTTCAATTTCGAGGTTGTTGTTGAATTTGTTGGTGTTTTTCAATGTTGAAGTTGTTGTTGAATTTGTTGGTGTTTTTCAATTTCGAGGTTGTTGTTGAATTTGTTGGTGTTTTTCAATGTTGAGTTTGTTGTTGTTTTTCAATGTTGAGGTTGTTGTTGCATATGTTGGTGTTTTTCAATGTTGAGGTTGTTGTTGTTTTTCAATGTTGAGTTTGTTGTTGAATTTGTTGGTGTTTTTCAATGTTGAGGTTGTTGTTGAATTTGTTGGTGTTTTTCAATGTTGAGGTTGTTATTGAATTTGTTGGTGTTTTTCAATGTCGAGGTTGTTGCTGTTTTTCAATGTTGAGGTTGTTGAATTTGTTGGTGTTTTTCAATCTTGAGTTTGTTGTTGAATTTGTTGGTGTTTTTCAATGTTGAGGTTGTTGTTGAATTTGTTGGTGTTTTTCAATGTTGAGGTTGTTGTTGTTTTTAAATGTTGAGGTTGTTGTTGAATTTGTTGGTGTTTTTTCAATTTTAAGGTTGTTGGTGTTTTTCAATGTTGAGGTTGTTGTTGAATTTGATGGTGTTTTTCAATTTCGAGGTTGTTGTTGAATTTGTTGGTGTTTTTCAATGTTGAAGTTGTTGTTGAATTTGTTGGTGTTTTTCAACTTCGAGGTTGTTGTTGAAGTTGTTGGTGTTTTTCAATGTTGAGTTTGTTGTTGTTTTTCAATGTTGAGGTTGTTGTTGCATATGTTGGTGTTGTTCAATGTTGAGGTTGTTGTTGTTTTTCAAAGTTGAGTTTGTTGTTGAATTTGTTGGTGTTTTTCAATGTTGAGTTTGTTGGTGTTTTTCAATGTTGAGGTTGTTGTTGAATTTATGGCGTTTTTCAATGTTGAGGTTGTTGTTGAATTTGTTGGTGTTTTTCAATGTTGAGGTTGTTGTTGTTTTTCAATGTTGAGGTTGTTGTTGAATTTGTTGGTGTTTTTCAATGTTGAGGTTGTTGGTGTTTTTCAATGTTGAGGTTGTTGTTGAATTTGTTGGTGTTTTTCAATGTTGAGGTTGTTGTTGTTTTTCAATGTTGAGGTTGTTGTTGAATTTGTTGGTGTTTTTCAATGTTGAGGTTGTTGGTGTTTTTCAATGTTGAGGTTGTTGTTGAATTTGTTGGTGTTTTTCAATGTTGAGGTTGTTGTTGAATTTGTTGGTGTTTTTCAATGATGAGGTTGTTGTTGTTTTTCAATGTTGAGGTTGTTGTTGTTTTTCAATGCTGAGGTTGTTGTTGAATTTGTTGGTGGTTTTCAATGTTGAGGTTGTTGTTGAATTTGTTGGTGTTTTTCAATGTTGAGGTTGTTGTTGTTATTCAATTTTGAGGTTGTTGTTGAATTTGTTGGTATTTTTCAATGTTGAGGTTGTTGTTGTTTTTCAATGTTGAGGTTGTTGTTGAATTTGTTGGTGTTTTTCAATGTTGAGGTTGTTGTTGAATTTGTTGGTGTTTTTCAATGTTGAGGTTGTTGTTGTTTTTCAATGTTGAGGTTGTGGTTGAGTTTGTTGGTGTTTTTCAATGTTGTGGTTGTTGTTGAATTTGTTGGTGTTTTTCAATCTTGAGGTTGTTGTTGAATTTGTTGGTGTTTTTCAATGTTGAGGTTGTTGTTGTTTTTAAATGTTGAGGTTGTTGTTGAATTTGTTGGTGTTTTTTCAATTTTGAGGTTGTTGGTGTTTTTCAATGTTGATGTTGTTGTTGAATTTGATGTTGTTTTTCAATGTCGAGGTTGTTGTTGAATTTGTTGGTATTTTTCAATGTTGAAGTTGTTGTTGAATTTGTTGGTGTTTTTCTATTTCGAGGTTGTTGTTGAAATTGTTGGTGTTTTCCAATGTTGAAGTTTTTGTTGAATTTGTTGGTGTTTTTCAAAGTTGAGGTTGTTGTTGTTTTTCAATGTTGAGGTTGTTGTTGAATTTGTTGGTGTTTTTCAACGTTGAGGTTGTTGTTCTTTTTCAATGCTGAGGTTGTTGTTGAATTTGTTGTTGTTGTTCAATGTTGAGGTTGTTGTTGAATTTGTTGGTGTTTTTCAATGTTGAGGTTGTTGTTGTTTTTCAATGTTGAGGTTGTTGTTGAATTTGTTGGTGTTTTTCAATGTTGAGGTTGTTGTTGTTTTTCAATGTTGAGGTTGTTGTTGAATTTGTTGGTGTTTTTCAATGTTGAAGTCGTTGTTGAATTTGTTGGTGTTTTTCAATGTTGAAGTTGTTGTTGAATTTGTTGGTGTTTTTCAATGTTGAGGTTGTTGTTGAATTTGTTGGTGTTTTTCAATGTTGAGGTTGTTGGTGTTTTTCGATGTTGAGGTTGTTGTTGAATTTGTTGGTGTTTTTCAATGTTCAGATTGTTGTTGTTTTTCAATGTTGAGGTTGTTGTTGAATTTGTTGGTGTTTTTAAATGTTGAGGTTGTTGTTGAATTTGTTGGTGTTTTTCAATGTTGAGGTTGTTGTTGTTTTTCAATGTTGAGGTTGTTGTTGAATTTGATGGTGTTTTTCAATGTTGAGGTTGTTGTTGTTTTTCAATGTTGAGGTTGTTGTTGAATTTGTTGGTGTTTTTCAATTTTGAGGTTGTTGTTGAATTTGTTGGTGTTTTTCAATGTTGAAGTTGTTGTGGTTTTTCAATGTTGAGGTTGTTGTTGAATTTGTTGGTGTTTTTCAATGTTGAGGTTGTTGGTGTTTTTCAATGTTGAGGTTGTTGTTGAATTTGTTGGTGTTTTTCAATGTGGAGGTTGTTGTTGAATTTGTTGGTGTTTTTCAATGATGAGGTTGTTGTTGTTTTTCAATGTTGAGGTTGTTGTTGTTTTTCAATGCTGAGGTTGTTGTTGAATTTGTTGGTGGTTTTCAATGTTGAGGTTGTTGTTGAATTTGTTGGTGTTTTTCAATGTTGAGGTTGTTGTTGTTATTCAATTTTGAGGTTGTTGTTGAATTTGTTGGTATTTTTCAATGTTGAGGTTGATGTTGTTTTTCAATGTTGAGGTTGTTGTTGAATTTGTTGGTGTTTTTCAATGTTGAGGTTGTTGTTGAATTTGTTGGTGTTTTTCAATGTTGAGGTTGTTGTTGTTTTTCAATGTTGAGGTTGTGGTTGAGTTTTTTGGTATTTTTCAATGTTGTGGTTGTTGTTGAATTTGTTGGTGTTTTTCAATCTTGAGGTTGTTGTTGAATTTCTTGGTGTTTTTCAATGTTGAGGTTGTTGTTGTTTTTAAATGTTGAGGTTGTTGTTGAATTTGTTGGTGTTTTTTCAATTTTGAGGTTGTTGGTGTTTTTCAATGTTGATGTTGTTGTTGAATTTGATGGTGTTTTTCAATGTCGAGGTTGTTGTTGAATTTGTTGGTATTTTTCAATGTTGAAGTTGTTGTTGAATTTGTTGGTGTTTTTCTATTTCGAGGTTGTTGTTGAAATTGTTGGTGTTTTCCAATGTTGAAGTTTTTGTTGAATTTGTTGGTGTTTTTCAATGTTGAGGTTGTTGTTGTTTTTCAATGTTGAGGTTGTTGTTGAATTTGTTGGTGTTTTTCAACGTTGAGGTTGTTGTTCTTTTTCAATGCTGAGGTTGTTGTTGAATTTGTTGTTGTTTTTCAATGTTGAGGTTGTTGTTGAATTTGTTGGTGTTTTTCAATGTTGAGGTTGTTGTTGTTTTTCAATGTTGACGTTGTTGTTGAATTTGTTGGTGTTTTTCAATGTTGAGGTTGTTGTTGTTTTTCAATGTTGAGGTTGTTGTTGAATTTGTTGGTGTTTTTCAATGTTGAAGTGGTTGTTGAATTTTTTGGTGTTTTTCAATGTTGAAGTTGTTGTTGAATTTGTTGGTGTTTTTCAATGTTGAGGTTGTTGTTGAATTTGTTGGTGTTTTTCAATGTTGAGGTTGTTGGTGTTTTTCAATGTTGAGGTTGTTGTTGAATTTGTTGGTGTTTTTCAATGTTCAGATTGTTGTTGTTTTTCAATGTTGAGGTTGTTTTTGAATTTGTTGGTGTTTTTAAATGTTGAGGTTGTTGTTGAATTTGTTGGTGTTTTTCAATGTTGAGGTTGTTGTTGTTTTTCAATGTTGAGGTTGTTGTTGAATTTGTTGCTGTTTTTCAATGTTGAGGTTGTTGTTGTTTTTCAATGTTGAGGTTGTTGTTGAATTTGTTGGTGTTTTTCAATTTTGAGGTTGTTGTTGAATTTGTTGGTGTTTTTCAATGTTGAAGTTGTTGTTGAATTTGTTGGTGTTTTTCAATGTTGAGGTTGTTGTTGTTTTTCAATGTTGAGGTTGTTGTTGAATTTGTTGGTGTTTTTCAATGTTGAGGTTGTTGTTGAATTTGTTGGTGTTTTTCAATGTTGAGGTTGTTGTTGTTTTTCAATGTTGAGGTTGTTGTTGAATTTGTTGGTGTTTTTCAATGTTGAGGTTGTTGTTGTTTTTCAATGTTGAGGTTGTTGTTGAATTTGTTGGTGTTTTTCAATGTTGAGGTTGTTGTTGTTTTTCAATGTTGAGGTTGTTGTTGAATTTGTTGGTGTTTTTCAATGTTGAGGTTGTTGTTGTTTTTCAATGTTGAGGTTGTTGTTGAATTTGTTGGTGTTTTTCAATTTTGAGGTTGTTGTTGAATTTGTTGGTGTTTTTCAATGTTGAAGTTGTTGTTGAATTTGTTGGTGTTTTTCAATGTTGAGGTTGTTGTTGTTTTTCAATGTTGAGGTTGTTGTTGAATTTGTTGGTGTTTTTCAATGTTGAGGTTGTTGTTGAATTTGTTGGTGTTTTTCAAAGTTGAGGTTGTTGTTGTTTTTCAATGTTGAGGTTGTTGTTGAATTTGTTGGTGTTTTTCAATGTTGAGGTTGTTGTTGTTTTTCAATGCTGAGGTTGTTGTTGAATTTGTTGGTGTTTTTCAATGTTGAGGTTGTTGTTGAATTTGTTGGTGTTTTTCAATGTTGAGGTTGTTGTTGTTTTTCAATGTTGAGGTTGTTGTTGAATTTGTTGGTGTTTTTCAATGTTGAGGTTGTTGTTTTTTTTCAATTTTGAGGTTATTGTTGAATTTGTTGGTGTTTTTCATTGTTGAGGTTGCTGTTGTTTTTCAATGTTGAGGTTGTTGTTGAATTTGATGGTGTTTTTCAATGTTGAGATTGTTGTTGTTTTTCAATGTTGAGGTTGTTGTTGAATTTGTTGGTGTTTTTCAATGTTGAGGTTGTTGTTGAATTTGTTGGTGTTTTTCAATGTTGAGGTTGTTGTTGTTTTTCAATGTTGAGGTTGTTGTTGAATTTGTTGGTGTTTTTCAATGTTGAGGTTGTTGTTGAATTTGTTGGTGTTTTTCAATGTCGAGGTTGTTGCTGTTTTTCAATGTTGAGGTTGTTGAATTTGTTGGTGTTTTTCAATCTTGAGTTTGTTGTTGAATTTGTTGGTGTTTTTCAATGTTGAGGTTGTTGTTGAATTTGTTGGTGTTTTTCAATGTTGAGGTTGTTGTTGTTTTTAAATGTTGAGGTTGTTGTTGAATTTGTTGGTGTTTTTTCAATTTTGAGGTTGTTGGTGTTTTTCAATGTTGATGTTGTTGTTGAATTTGATGGTGTTTTTCAATGTCGAGGTTGTTGTTGAATTTGTTGGTATTTTTCAATGTTGAAGTTGTTGTTGAATTTGTTGGTGTTTTTCTATTTCGAGGTTGTTGTTGAAATTGTTGGTGTTTTCCAATGTTGAAGTTTTTGTTGAATTTGTTGGTGTTTTTCAATGTTGAGGTTGTTGTTGTTTTTCAATGTTGAGGTTGTTGTTGAATTTGTTGGTGTTTTTCAACGTTGAGGTTGTTGTTCTTTTTCAATGCTGAGGTTGTTGTTGAATTTGTTGTTGTTTTTCAATGTTGAGGTTGTTGTTGAATTTGTTGGTGTTTTTCAATGTTGAGGTTGTTGTTGTTTTTCAATGTTGACGTTGTTGTTGAATTTGTTGGTGTTTTTCAATGTTGAGGTTGTTGTTGTTTTTCAATGTTGAGGTTGTTGTTGAATTTGTTGGTGTTTTTCAATGTTGAAGTGGTTGTTGAATTTGTTGGTGTTTTTCAATGTTGAAGTTGTTGTTGAATTTGTTGGTGTTTTTCAATGTTGAGGTTGTTGTTGAATTTGTTGGTGTTTTTCAATGTTGAGGTTGTTGGTGTTTTTCAATGTTGAGGTTGTTGTTGAATTTGTTGGTGTTTTTCAATGTTCAGATTGTTGTTGTTTTTCAATGTTGAGGTTGTTTTTGAATTTGTTGGTGTTTTTAAATGTTGAGGTTGTTGTTGAATTTGTTGGTGTTTTTCAATGTTGAGGTTGTTGTTGTTTTTCAATGTTGAGGTTGTTGTTGAATTTGTTGGTGTTTTTCAATGTTGAGGTTGTTGTTGTTTTTCAATGTTGAGGTTGTTGTTGAATTTGTTGGTGTTTTTCAATTTTGAGGTTGTTGTTGAATTTGTTGGTGTTTTTCAATGTTGAAGTTGTTGTTGAATTTGTTGGTGTTTTTCAATGTTGAGGTTGTTGTTGTTTTTCAATGTTGAGGTTGTTGTTGAATTTGTTGGTGTTTTTCAATGTTGAGGTTGTTGTTGAATTTGTTGGTGTTTTTCAATGTTGAGGTTGTTGTTGTTTTTCAATGTTGAGGTTGTTGTTGAATTTGTTGGTGTTTTTCAATGTTGAGGTTGTTGTTGTTTTTCAATGTTGAGGTTGTTGTTGAATTTGTTGGTGTTTTTCAATGTTGAGGTTGTTGTTGTTTTTCAATGTTGAGGTTGTTGTTGAATTTGTTGGTGTTTTTCAATGTTGAGGTTGTTGTTGTTTTTCAATGTTGAGGTTGTTGTTGGATTTGTTGGTGTTTTTCAATTTTGAGGGTTGTTGTTGAATTTGTTGGTGTTTTTCAATGTTGAAGTTGTTGTTGAATTTGTTGGTGTTTTTCAATGTTGAGGTTGTTGTTGTTTTTCAATGTTGAGGTTGTTGTTGAATTTGTTGGTGTTTTTCAATGTTGAGGTTGTTGTTGAATTTGTTGGTGTTTTTCAAAGTTGAGGTTGTTGTTGTTTTTCAATGTTGAGGTTGTTGTTGAATTTGTTGGTGTTTTTCAATGTTGAGGTTGTTGTTGTTTTTCAATGTTGAGGTTGTTGTTGAATTTGTTGGTGTTTTTCAATGTTGAGGTTGTTGTTGAATTTGTTGGTGTTTTTCAATGTTGAGGTTGTTGTTGTTTTTCAATGTTGAGGTTGTTGTTGAATTTGTTGGTGTTTTTCAATGTTGAGGTTGTTGTTTTTTTTCAATTTTGAGGTTATTGTTGAATTTGTTGGTGTTTTTTCATTGTTGAGGTTGCTGTTGTTTTTCAATGTTGAGGTTGTTGTTGAATTTGATGGTGTTTTTCAATGTTGAGATTGTTGTTGTTTTTCAATGTTGAGGTTGTTGTTGAATTTGTTGGTGTTTTTCAATGTTGAGGTTGTTGTTGAATTTGTTGGTGTTTTTCAATGTTGAGGTTGTTGTTGTTTTTCAATGTTGAGGTTGTTGTTGAATTTGTTGGTGTTTTTCAATGTTGAGGTTGTTGTTGAATTTGTTGGTGTTTTTCAATGTCGAGGTTGTTGCTGTTTTTTCAATGTTGAGGTTGTTGAATTTGTTGGTGTTTTTCAATCTTGAGTTTGTTGTTGAATTTGTTGGTGTTTTTCAATGTTGAGGTTGTTGTTGAATTTGTTGGTGTTTTTCAATGTTGAGGTTGTTGTTGTTTTTAAATGTTGAGGTTGTTGTTGAATTTGTTGGTGTTTTTTCAATTTTGAGGTTGTTGGTGTTTTTCAATGTTGAGTGTTGTTGAATTTGATGGTGTTTTTCAATGTCGAGGTTGTTGTTGAATTTGTTGTTGTTTTTCAATGTTGAAGTTGTTGTTGAATTTGTTGGTGTTTATCAATTTCGATGTTGTTGAATTTGTTGGTGTTTTTCAATGTTGAAGTTTTTGTTGAATTTGTTGGTGTTTTTCAATGTTGAGGTTGTTGTTGTTTTTCAATGTTGAGGTTGTTGTTGAATTTGTTGGTGTTTTTCAATGTTGAGGTTGTTGTTGTTTTTCAATGTTGAGGTTGTTGTTGAATTTGTTCGTGTTTTTCAATGTTGAGGTTGTTGTTGAATTTGTTGATGTTTTTCAATGTTGAGGTTGTTGGTGTTTTTCAATGTTGAGGTTGTTGTTGAATTTGTTGGTGTTTTTCAATGTTGAGGTTGTTGTTGTTTTTCAATGTTGAGGTTGTTGTTGAATTTGTTGGTGTTTTTCAATGTTGAAGTTGTTGTTGAATTTGTTGGTGTTTTTCAATGTTGAGGTTGTTGTTGTTTTTCAATGTTGAGGTTGTTGTTGAATTTGTTGTTGTTTTTCAATGTTGAGTTTGTTGTTGTTTTTCAATGTTGAGGTTGTTGTTGAATTTGTTGGTGTTTTTCAATGTTGAGGTTGTTGGTGTTTTTCAAAGTTGAGGTTGTTGTTGAATTTGTTGGTGTTTTTCAATGTTGAGGTTGTTGTTGAATTTGTTGGTGTTTTTCAATGTTGAGGTTGTTGTTGTTTTTCAATGTTGAGGTTGTTGTTGAGTTTGTTGGTGTTTTTCAATGTTGAGGTTGTTGTTGAATTTGTTGGTGTTTTTCAATGTTGAGGTTGTTGTTGTTTTTCAATGTTGAGGTTGTTGTTGAATTTGTTGGTGTTTTTCAAAGTTGAGGTTGTTGTTGTTTTTCAATGTTGAAGTTGTTGTTGAATTTGTTGGTGTTTTTCAATGTTGAGGTTGTTGGTGTTTTTCAATGTTGAGGTTGTTGTTGAATTTGTTGGTGTTTTTCAATGTTGAGGTTGTTGTTGAATTTGTTGGTGTTTTTCAATGTTGAGGTTATTGTTCTTTTTCAATGTTGAGGTTGTTGTTGAGTTTGTTAGTGTTTTTCAATGTTGAGGTTGTTGTTGAATTTGTTGGTGTTTTTCAATGTTGAGGTTGTTGTTGTTTTTCATTGTTGAGGTTGTTGTTGAATTTGTTGGTGTTTTTCAATGTTGAGGTTGTTGTTGTTTTTCAATGTTGAGGTTGTTATTGAATTTGTTGTTGTTTTTCAATGTTGAGTTTGTTTTTGTATTTGTTGGTGTTTTTCAATGTTGAGGATGTTGTTGAATTTGTTGGTGTTTTTCAATGTTGAGGTTGTTGTTGTTTTTCAATGTTGAGGTTGTTGTTGGGTTTGTTGGTGTTTTTCAATGTTGAGGTTGTTGTTGAATTTGTTGGTGTTTTTCAATGTTGAGGTTGTTGTTGAATTTGTTGGTGTTTTTCAAAGTTGAGGTTGTTGTTGTTTTGAAATGTTGGGGTTGTTGTTGAAATTGTTGGTGCTTTCAATTTTGAGGATGTTGTTGTTTTTCAATGTTGAGGTTGTTGTTGAATTTGTTGGTGTTTTTCCGTGATGAAGTTGTTGTTGTTTTTCAAAGTTGAGGTTGTTGTTGAATTTGTTGGTGTTTTTCAATGTCGGGGTTGTTGTTGAATTTGTTGGTGTTTTTCAATGTTGAATTTTTTGTTGAATTTGTTGGTGTTTTTCAATGTTGAGGTTGTTCTTTTTCAATGTTGAGGCTGTTGATGAATTTGTTGGCGTTTTTAAATGTTGAGGTTGTTGTTGAATTTGTTGGTGTTTTCAATGTTGAGGTTGTTGTTGAATTTGTTGGTGTTTTTAAATGTTGAGGTTGTTGTTGAAGTTGCTGGTGTTTTGCAATGTTGAGGTTGTTGTTGTTTTTCAATGTTGAGGTTGTTGTTGAATTTGTTGGTGTTTTTCAATGTTGAGGTTGTTGTTGTTTTTCAATGTTGAGGTTGTTGTTGTATTTGTTGGTGTTTTTCAATTTCGAGGTTGCTGTTGTTTTTCAATGTTGAGGTTGTTGTTGAATTTGTTGGTGTTTTTAAATGTTGAGGTTGTTGTTGAATTTGTTGGTGTTTTTCAATGTTGAGGTTGTTGTTGTTTTTCAATGTTGAGGTTGTTGTTGCATTTGTTGGTGTTTTTCAATGTTGAGGTTGTTGTTGTTTTTCAATGTTGAGGTTGTTGTTGAATTTGTTGGTGTTTTTTCAATGTTGAGGTTGTTGTTGTTTTTCAATGCTGAGGTTGTTGTTGAATTTGTTGGTGTTTTTCAATGCTGAGGTTGTTGTTGAATTTGTTGTTGTTTTTCAATGTTGAGGTTGTTGTTGAATTTGTTGGTGTTTTTCATTTTGAGGTTGTTGTTGAATTTGTTGGAGTTTTTCAATGTTGAGGTTGTTGTTGAATTTGTTGGTGTTTTTCAATGTTGAGCTTGTTGGTGTTTTTCAATGTTGAGGTTGTTGTTGAATTTGTTGGTGTTTTTCAATGTTTAGGCTGTTGTTTTTCAATGTTGAGGTTGTTGTTGAATTTGTTGGTGTTTTTCAATGTTGAGGTTGTTGTTGAATTTGTTGGTGTTTTTTCAATGTTGCGTTTGTTGTTGTTTTTCAATGTTGAGGTTGTTGTTGAATTTGTTGGTGTTTTTCAATGTTGAGGTTGTTGTTGTTTTTCAATGTTGAGGTTGTTGTTGAATTTGTTGGTGTTTTTCAATGTTGAGGTTGTTGTTGTTATTCAATGTTGAGGATGTTGTTGAATTTGTTGGTGCTTTTCAATGTTGAGGTTGTTGTTGAATTTGTTGGTGTTTTTCAATGTTGAGGTTGTTGTTGTTTTTCAATGTTGAGGTTGTTGTTGAATTTGTTGGTGTTTTTCAATGTTGAGTTTGTTGTTGAATTTGTTGGTGTTTTTCAATGTTGAGGTTGTTGTTGAATTTGTTGGTCTTTTTCAATGTTGAGGTTGTTGTTGAATTTGTTGGTGTTTTTCAATGTTGAGGTTGTTGGTGTTTTTCAATGTTGAGGTTGTTGTTGAATTTGTTGGTGTTTTTAAATGTTGAGGTTGTTGTTGAATTTGTTGGTGTTTTTCAATGTTGAGGTTGTTGTTGTTTTTCAATGTTGAGGTTGTTGTTGAATTTGTCGGTGTTTTTCAATGTTGAGGTTGTTGTTGTTTTTCAATGTTGAGGTTGTTGTTGAATTTGTTGGTGTTTTTCAATTTTGAGGTTGTTGTTGAATTTGTTGGTGTTTTTCAATGTTGAAGTTGTTGTTGAATTTGTTGGTGTTTTTCAATGTTGAGGTTGTTGTTGTTTTTCAATGTTGAGGTTGTTGTTGAATTTGTTGGTGTTTTTCAATGTTGAGGTTGTTGTTGTTTTTCAATGTTGAGGTTGTTGTTGAATTTGTTGGTGTTTTTCAAAGTTGAGGTTGTTGTTGTTTTTCAATGTTGAAGTTGTTGTTGAATTTGTTGGTGTTTTTCAATGTTGAGGTTGTTGGTGTTTTTCAATGTTGAGGTTGTTGTTGAATTTGTTGGTGTTTTTCAATGTTGAGGTTGTTGTTGAATTTGTTGGTGTTTTTCAATGTTGAGGTTATTGTTCTTTTTCAATGTTGAGGTTGTTGTTGAGTTTGTTAGTGTTTTTCAATGTTGAGGTTGTTGTTGAATTTGTTGGTGTTTTTCAATGTTGAGGTTGTTGTTGTTTTTCATTGTTGAGGTTGTTGTTGAATTTGTTGGTGTTTTTCAATGTTGAGGTTGTTGTTGTTTTTCAATGTTGAGGTTGTTATTGAATTTGTTGTTGTTTTTCAATGTTGAGTTTGTTTTTGTATTTGTTGGTGTTTTTCAATGTTGAGGATGTTGTTGAATTTGTTGGTGTTTTTCAATGTTGAGGTTGTTGTTGTTTTTCAATGTTGAGGTTGTTGTTGGGTTTGTTGGTGTTTTTCAATGTTGAGGTTGTTGTTGAATTTGTTGGTGTTTTTCAATGTTGAGGTTGTTGTTGAATTTGTTGGTGTTTTTCAAAGTTGAGGTTGTTGTTGTTTTGAAATGTTGGGGTTGTTGTTGAAATTGTTGGTGCTTTCAATTTGAGGATGTTGTTGTTTTTCAATGTTGAGGTTGTTGTTGAATTTGTTGGTGTTTTTCCGTGATGAAGTTGTTGTTGTTTTTCAAAGTTGAGGTTGTTGTTGAATTTGTTGGTGTTTTTCAATGTCGGGGTTGTTGTTGAATTTGTTGGTGTTTTTCAATGTTGAATTTTTTGTTGAATTTGTTGGTGTTTTTCAATGTTGAGGTTGTTCTTTTTCAATGTTGAGGCTGTTGATGAATTTGTTGGCGTTTTTAAATGTTGAGGTTGTTGTTGAATTTGTTGGTGTTTTCAATGTTGAGGTTGTTGTTGAATTTGTTGGTGTTTTTAAATGTTGAGGTTGTTGTTGAAGTTGCTGGTGTTTTGCAATGTTGAGGTTGTTGTTGTTTTTCAATGTTGAGGTTGTTGTTGAATTTGTTGGTGTTTTTCAATGTTGAGGTTGTTGTTGTTTTTCAATGTTGAGGTTGTTGTTGTATTTGTTGGTGTTTTTCAATTTCGAGGTTGCTGTTGTTTTTCAATGTTGAGGTTGTTGTTGAATTTGTTGGTGTTTTTAAATGTTGAGGTTGTTGTTGAATTTGTTGGTGTTTTTCAATGTTGAGGTTGTTGTTGTTTTTCAATGTTGAGGTTGTTGTTGCATTTGTTGGTGTTTTTCAATGTTGAGGTTGTTGTTGTTTTTCAATGTTGAGGTTGTTGTTGAATTTGTTGGTGTTTTTCAATGTTGAGGTTGTTGTTGTTTTTCAATGCTGAGGTTGTTGTTGAATTTGTTGGTGTTTTTCAATGCTGAGGTTGTTGTTGAATTTGTTGTTGTTTTTCAATGTTGAGGTTGTTGTTGAATTTGTTGGTGTTTTTCATTTTGAGGTTGTTGTTGAATTTGTTGGAGTTTTTCAATGTTGAGGTTGTTGTTGAATTTGTTGGTGTTTTTCAATGTTGAGCTTGTTGGTGTTTTTCAATGTTGAGGTTGTTGTTGAATTTGTTGGTGTTTTTCAATGTTTAGGCTGTTGTTTTTCAATGTTGAGGTTGTTGTTGAATTTGTTGGTGTTTTTCAATGTTGAGGTTGTTGTTGAATTTGTTGGTGTTTTTCAATGTTGCGTTTGTTGTTGTTTTTCAATGTTGAGGTTGTTGTTGAATTTGTTGGTGTTTTTCAATGTTGAGGTTGTTGTTGTTTTTCAATGTTGAGGTTGTTGTTGAATTTGTTGGTGTTTTTCAATGTTGAGGTTGTTGTTGTTATTCAATGTTGAGGATGTTGTTGAATTTGTTGGTGCTTTTCAATGTTGAGGTTGTTGTTGAATTTGTTGGTGTTTTTCAATGTTGAGGTTGTTGTTGTTTTTCAATGTTGAGGTTGTTGTTGAATTTGTTGGTGTTTTTCAATGTTGAGTTTGTTGTTGAATTTGTTGGTGTTTTTCAATGTTGAGGTTGTTGTTGAATTTGTTGGTCTTTTTCAATGTTGAGGTTGTTGTTGAATTTGTTGGTGTTTTTCAATGTTGAGGTTGTTGGTGTTTTTCAATGTTGAGGTTGTTGTTGAATTTGTTGGTGTTTTTAAATGTTGAGGTTGTTGTTGAATTTGTTGGTGTTTTTCAATGTTGAGGTTGTTGTTGTTTTTCAATGTTGAGGTTGTTGTTGAATTTGTCGGTGTTTTTCAATGTTGAGGTTGTTGTTGTTTTTCAATGTTGAGGTTGTTGTTGAATTTGTTGGTGTTTTTCAATTTTGAGGTTGTTGTTGAATTTGTTGGTGTTTTTCAATGTTGAAGTTGTTGTTGAATTTGTTGGTGTTTTTCAATGTTGAGGTTGTTGTTGTTTTTCAATGTTGAGGTTGTTGTTGAATTTGTTGGTGTTTTTCAATGTTGAGGTTGTTGTTGTTTTTCAATGTTGAGGTTGTTGTTGAATTTGTTGGTGTTTTTCAATGTTGAGGTTGTTGCTGAATTTGTTGGTGTTTTTCAATGTTGAGGTTGTTGTTTTTTTTAAATGTTGAGGTTATTGTTGAATTTGTTGGTGTTTTTCATTGTTGAGGTTGCTGTTGTTTTTCAATGTTGAGGTTGTTGTTGAATTTGTTGGTGTTTGTCAATGTTGAGTTTGTTGTTGTTTTTCAATGTTGAGGTTGTTGTTGAATTTGTTGGTGTTTTTCAATGCTGAGGTTGTTGTTGTTTTTCAATGTTGAGGTTGTTGTTGAATTTGATGGTGTTTTTCAATGTTGAGGTTGTTGTTGTTTTTAAATGTTGAGGTTGTTGTTGAATTTGTTGGTGTTTTTCAATGTTGAGGTTGTTGTTGAATTTGTTGGTGCTTTTCAAAGTCGAGGTTGTTGCTGTTTTTCAATGTTGAGGTTGTTGAATTTGTTGGTGTTTTTCAATCTTGAGTTTGTTGTTGAATTTGTTGGTGTTTTTCAATGTTGAGGTTGTTGTTGAATTTGTTGGTGTTTTTCAATGTTGAAGTTTTTGTTGAATTTGTTGGTGTTTTTCAATGTTGAGGTTGTTGTTGTTTTTCAATGTTGAGGTTGTTGTTGAATTTGTTGGTGTTTTTCAATGTTGAGGTTGTTGTTGTTTTTCAATGTTGAGTTTGTTGTTGAATATGTTTGTGTTTTTCAATGTTGAGGTTGTTGTTGAATTTGTTGGTGTTTTTCAATGTTGAGGTTGTTGGTGTTTTTCAATGTTGAGGTTGTTGTTGAATTTGTTGGTGTTTTTCAATGTTGAGGTTGTTGTTGTTTTTCAATGTAGAGGTTGTTGTTGAATTTGTTGGTGTTTTTCAATGTTGAAGTTGTTGTTGAATTTGTTGGTGTTTTTCAATGTTGAGGTTGTTGTTGTTTTTCAATGTTGAGGTTGTTGTTGAATTTGTTGTTGTTTTTCAATGTTGAGTTTGTTGTTGTTTTTCAATGTTGAGGTTGTTGTTGAATTTGTTGGTGTTTTTCAATGTTGAGGTTGTTGGTGTTTTTCAAAGTTGAGGTTGTTGTTGAATTTGTTGGTGTTTTTCAATGTTGAGGTTGTTGTTGAATTTGTTGGTGTTTTTCAATGTTGAGGTTGTTGTTGTTTTTCAATGTTGAGGTTGTTGTTGAGTTTGTTGGTGTTTTTCAATGTTGAGGTTGTTGTTGAATTTGTTGGTGTTTTTCAATGTTGAGGTTGTTGTTGTTTTTCAATGTTGAGGTTGTTGTTGAATTTGTTGGTGTTTTTCAAAGTTGAGGTTGTTGTTGTTTTTCAATGTTGAAGTTGTTGTTGAATTTGTTGGTGTTTTTCAATGTTGAGGTTGTTGGTGTTTTTCAATGTTGAGGTTGTTGTTGAATTTGTTGGTGTTTTTCAATGTTGAGGTTGTTGTTGAATTTGTTGGTGTTTTTCAATGTTGAGGTTATTGTTCTTTTTCAATGTTGAGGTTGTTGTTGAGTTTGTCGGTGTTTTTCAATGTTGAGGTTGTTGTTGAATTTGTTGGTGTTTTTCAATGTTGAGGTTGTTGTTGTTTTTCATTGTTGAGGTTGTTGTTGAATTTGTTGGTGTTTTTCAATGTTGAGGTTGTTGTTGTTTTTCAATGTTGAGGTTGTTATTGAATTTGTTGTTGTTTTTCAATGTTGAGGTTGTTTTTGAATTTGTTGGTGTTTTTCAATGTTGAGGATGTTGTTGAATTTGTTGGTGTTTTTCAATGTTGAGGTTGTTGTTGTTTTTCAATGTTGAGGTTGTTGTTGGGTTTGTTGGTGTTTTTCAATGTTGAGGTTGTTGTTGAATTTGTTGGTGGTTTTCAATGTTGAGGTTGTTGTTGAATTTGTTGGTGTTTTTCAAAGTTGAGGTTGTTGTTGTTTTGAAATGTTGGGGTTGTTGTTGAAATTGTTGGTGCTTTCAATTTTGAGGATGTTGTTGTTTTTCAATGTTGAGGTTGTTGTTGAATTTGTTGGTGTTTTTCCGTGATGAAGTTGTTGTTGTTTTTCAAAGTTGAGGTTGTTGTTGAATTTGTTGGTGTTTTTCAATGTCGGGGTTGTTGTTGAATTTGTTGGTGTTTTTCAATGTTGAGGTTGTTGTTGTTTTTCAATGTTGAGGTTGTTATTGAATTTGTTGGTGTTTTTCAATGTTGAGGTTGTTGTTGAATTTGTTGGTGTTTTTCAATGTTGAGGTTGTTGTTGTTTTTCAATGTTGAGGTTGTTGTTGAATTTGTTGGTGTTTTTCAATGTTGAGGTTGTTGTTTTTTTTCAATTTTGAGGTTATTGTTGAATTTGTTGGTGTTTTTCATTGTTGAGGTTGCTGTTGTTTTTCAATGTTGAGGTTGTTGTTGAATTTGATGGTGTTTTTCAATGTTGAGATTGTTGTTGTTTTTCAATGTTGAGGTTGTTGTTGAATTTGTTGGTGTTTTTCAATGTTGAGGTTGTTGTTGAATTTGTTGGTGTTTTTCAATGTTGAGGTTGTTGTTGTTTTTCAATGTTGAGGTTGTTGTTGAATTTGTTGGTGTTTTTCAATGTTGAGGTTGTTGTTGAATTTGTTGGTGTTTTTCAATGTCGAGGTTGTTGCTGTTTTTCAATGTTGAGGTTGTTGAATTTGTTGGTGTTTTTCAATCTTGAGTTTGTTGTTGAATTTGTTGGTGTTTTTCAATGTTGAGGTTGTTGTTGAATTTGTTGGTGTTTTTCAATGTTGAGGTTGTTGTTGTTTTTAAATGTTGAGGTTGTTGTTGAATTTGTTGGTGTTTTTTCAATTTTGAGGTTGTTGGTGTTTTTCAATGTTGAGGTTGTTGTTGAATTTGATGGTGTTTTTCAATGTCGAGGTTGTTGTTGAATTTGTTGTTGTTTTTCAATGTTGAAGTTGTTGTTGAATTTGTTGGTGTTTATCAATTTCGATGTTGTTGAATTTGTTGGTGTTTTTCAATGTTGAAGTTTTTGTTGAATTTGTTGGTGTTTTTCAATGTTGAGGTTGTTGTTGTTTTTCAATGTTGAGGTTGTTGTTGAATTTGTTGGTGTTTTTCAATGTTGAGGTTGTTGTTGTTTTTCAATGTTGAGGTTGTTGTTGAATTTGTTCGTGTTTTTCAATGTTGAGGTTGTTGTTGAATTTGTTGATGTTTTTCAATGTTGAGGTTGTTGGTGTTTTTCAATGTTGAGGTTGTTGTTGAATTTGTTGGTGTTTTTCAATGTTGAGGTTGTTGTTGTTTTTCAATGTTGAGGTTGTTGTTGAATTTGTTGGTGTTTTTCAATGTTGAAGTTGTTGTTGAATTTGTTGGTGTTTTTCAATGTTGAGGTTGTTGTTGTTTTTCAATGTTGAGGTTGTTGTTGAATTTGTTGTTGTTTTTCAATGTTGAGTTTGTTGTTGTTTTTCAATGTTGAGGTTGTTGTTGAATTTGTTGGTGTTTTTCAATGTTGAGGTTGTTGGTGTTTTTCAAAGTTGAGGTTGTTGTTGAATTTGTTGGTGTTTTTCAATGTTGAGGTTGTTGTTGAATTTGTTGGTGTTTTTCAATGTTGAGGTTGTTGTTGTTTTTCAATGTTGAGGTTGTTGTTGAGTTTGTTGGTGTTTTTCAATGTTGAGGTTGTTGTTGAATTTGTTGGTGTTTTTCAATGTTGAGGTTGTTGTTGTTTTTCAATGTTGAGGTTGTTGTTGAATTTGTTGGTGTTTTTCAAAGTTGAGGTTGTTGTTGTTTTTCAATGTTGAAGTTGTTGTTGAATTTGTTGGTGTTTTTCAATGTTGAGGTTGTTGGTGTTTTTCAATGTTGAGGTTGTTGTTGAATTTGTTGGTGTTTTTCAATGTTGAGGTTGTTGTTGAATTTGTTGGTGTTTTTCAATGTTGAGGTTATTGTTCTTTTTCAATGTTGAGGTTGTTGTTGAGTTTGTTAGTGTTTTTCAATGTTGAGGTTGTTGTTGAATTTGTTGGTGTTTTTCAATGTTGAGGTTGTTGTTGTTTTTCATTGTTGAGGTTGTTGTTGAATTTGTTGGTGTTTTTCAATGTTGAGGTTGTTGTTGTTTTTCAATGTTGAGGTTGTTATTGAATTTGTTGTTGTTTTTCAATGTTGAGTTTGTTTTTGTATTTGTTGGTGTTTTTCAATGTTGAGGATGTTGTTGAATTTGTTGGTGTTTTTCAATGTTGAGGTTGTTGTTGTTTTTCAATGTTGAGGTTGTTGTTGGGTTTGTTGGTGTTTTTCAATGTTGAGGTTGTTGTTGAATTTGTTGGTGTTTTTCAATGTTGAGGTTGTTGTTGAATTTGTTGGTGTTTTTCAAAGTTGAGGTTGTTGTTGTTTTGAAATGTTGGGGTTGTTGTTGAAATTGTTGGTGCTTTCAATTTTGAGGATGTTGTTGTTTTTCAATGTTGAGGTTGTTGTTGAATTTGTTGGTGTTTTTCCGTGATGAAGTTGTTGTTGTTTTTCAAAGTTGAGGTTGTTGTTGAATTTGTTGGTGTTTTTCAATGTCGGGGTTGTTGTTGAATTTGTTGGTGTTTTTCAATGTTGAATTTTTTGTTGAATTTGTTGGTGTTTTTCAATGTTGAGGTTGTTCTTTTTCAATGTTGAGGCTGTTGATGAATTTGTTGGCGTTTTTAAATGTTGAGGTTGTTGTTGAATTTGTTGGTGTTTTCAATGTTGAGGTTGTTGTTGAATTTGTTGGTGTTTTTAAATGTTGAGGTTGTTGTTGAAGTTGCTGGTGTTTTGCAATGTTGAGGTTGTTGTTGTTTTTCAATGTTGAGGTTGTTGTTGAATTTGTTGGTGTTTTTCAATGTTGAGGTTGTTGTTGTTTTTCAATGTTGAGGTTGTTGTTGTATTTGTTGGTGTTTTTCAATTTCGAGGTTGCTGTTGTTTTTCAATGTTGAGGTTGTTGTTGAATTTGTTGGTGTTTTTAAATGTTGAGGTTGTTGTTGAATTTGTTGGTGTTTTTCAATGTTGAGGTTGTTGTTGTTTTTCAATGTTGAGGTTGTTGTTGAATTTGTTGGTGTTTTTCAATGTTGAGGTTGTTGTTGTTTTTCAATGTTGAGGTTGTTGTTGAATTTGTTGGTGTTTTTCAATGTTGAGGTTGTTGTTGTTTTTCAATGCTGAGGTTGTTGTTGAATTTGTTGGTGTTTTTCAATGCTGAGGTTGTTGTTGAATTTGTTGTTGTTTTTCAATGTTGAGGTTGTTGTTGAATTTGTTGGTGTTTTTCATTTTGAGGTTGTTGTTGAATTTGTTGGAGTTTTTCAATGTTGAGGTTGTTGTTGAATTTGTTGGTGTTTTTCAATGTTGAGCTTGTTGGTGTTTTTCAATGTTGAGGTTGTTGTTGAATTTGTTGGTGTTTTTCAATGTTTAGGCTGTTGTTTTTCAATGTTGAGGTTGTTGTTGAATTTGTTGGTGTTTTTCAATGTTGAGGTTGTTGTTGAATTTGTTGGTGTTTTTCAATGTTGCGTTTGTTGTTGTTTTTCAATGTTGAGGTTGTTGTTGAATTTGTTGGTGTTTTTCAATGTTGAGGTTGTTGTTGTTTTTCAATGTTGAGGTTGTTGTTGAATTTGTTGGTGTTTTTCAATGTTGAGGTTGTTGTTGTTATTCAATGTTGAGGATGTTGTTGAATTTGTTGGTGCTTTTCAATGTTGAGGTTGTTGTTGAATTTGTTGGTGTTTTTCAATGTTGAGGTTGTTGTTGTTTTTCAATGTTGAGGTTGTTGTTGAATTTGTTGGTGTTTTTCAATGTTGAGTTTGTTGTTGAATTTGTTGGTGTTTTTCAATGTTGAGGTTGTTGTTGAATTTGTTGGTCTTTTTCAATGTTGAGGTTGTTGTTGAATTTGTTGGTGTTTTTCAATGTTGAGGTTGTTGGTGTTTTTCAATGTTGAGGTTGTTGTTGAATTTGTTGGTGTTTTTAAATGTTGAGGTTGTTGTTGAATTTGTTGGTGTTTTTCAATGTTGAGGTTGTTGTTGTTTTTCAATGTTGAGTTTGTTGTTGAATTTGTCGGTGTTTTTCAATGTTGAGGTTGTTGTTGTTTTTCAATGTTGAGGTTGTTGTTGAATTTGTTGGTGTTTTTCAATTTTGAGGTTGTTGTTGAATTTGTTGGTGTTTTTCAATGTTGAAGTTGTTGTTGAATTTGTTGGTGTTTTTCAATGTTGAGGTTGTTGTTGTTTTTCAATGTTGAGGTTGTTGTTGAATTTGTTGGTGTTTTTCAATGTTGAGGTTGTTGTTGTTTTTCAATGTTGAGGTTGTTGTTGAATTTGTTGGTGTTTTTCAATGTTGAGGTTGTTGCTGAATTTGTTGGTGTTTTTCAATGTTGAGGTTGTTGTTTTTTTTAAATGTTGAGGTTATTGTTGAATTTGTTGGTGTTTTTCATTGTTGAGGTTGCTGTTGTTTTTCAATGTTGAGGTTGTTGTTGAATTTGTTGGTGTTTGTCAATGTTGAGTTTGTTGTTGTTTTTCAATGTTGAGGTTGTTGTTGAATTTGTTGGTGTTTTTCAATGCTGAGGTTGTTGTTGTTTTTCAATGTTGAGGTTGTTGTTGAATTTGATGGTGTTTTTCAATGTTGAGGTTGTTGTTGTTTTTAAATGTTGAGGTTGTTGTTGAATTTGTTGGTGTTTTTCAATGTTGAGGTTGTTGTTGAATTTGTTGGTGCTTTTCAAAGTCGAGGTTGTTGCTGTTTTTCAATGTTGAGGTTGTTGAATTTGTTGGTGTTTTTCAATCTTGAGTTTGTTGTTGAATTTGTTGGTGTTTTTCAATGTTGAGGTTGTTGTTGAATTTGTTGGTGTTTTTCAATGTTGAAGTTTTTGTTGAATTTGTTGGTGTTTTTCAATGTTGAGGTTGTTGTTGTTTTTCAATGTTGAGGTTGTTGTTGAATTTGTTGGTGTTTTTCAATGTTGAGGTTGTTGTTGTTTTTCAATGTTGAGTTTGTTGTTGAATATGTTTGTGTTTTTCAATGTTGAGGTTGTTGTTGAATTTGTTGGTGTTTTTCAATGTTGAGGTTGTTGGTGTTTTTCAATGTTGAGGTTGTTGTTGAATTTGTTGGTGTTTTTCAATGTTGAGGTTGTTGTTGTTTTTCAATGTAGAGGTTGTTGTTGAATTTGTTGGTGTTTTTCAATGTTGAAGTTGTTGTTGAATTTGTTGGTGTTTTTCAATGTTGAGGTTGTTGTTGTTTTTCAATGTTGAGGTTGTTGTTGAATTTGTTGTTGTTTTTCAATGTTGAGTTTGTTGTTGTTTTTCAATGTTGAGGTTGTTGTTGAATTTGTTGGTGTTTTTCAATGTTGAGGTTGTTGGTGTTTTTCAAAGTTGAGGTTGTTGTTGAATTTGTTGGTGTTTTTCAATGTTGAGGTTGTTGTTGAATTTGTTGGTGTTTTTCAATGTTGAGGTTGTTGTTGTTTTTCAATGTTGAGGTTGTTGTTGAGTTTGTTGGTGTTTTTCAATGTTGAGGTTGTTGTTGAATTTGTTGGTGTTTTTCAATGTTGAGGTTGTTGTTGTTTTTCAATGTTGAGGTTGTTGTTGAATTTGTTGGTGTTTTTCAAAGTTGAGGTTGTTGTTGTTTTTCAATGTTGAAGTTGTTGTTGAATTTGTTGGTGTTTTTCAATGTTGAGGTTGTTGGTGTTTTTCAATGTTGAGGTTGTTGTTGAATTTGTTGGTGTTTTTCAATGTTGAGGTTGTTGTTGAATTTGTTGGTGTTTTTCAATGTTGAGGTTATTGTTCTTTTTCAATGTTGAGGTTGTTGTTGAGTTTGTTGGTGTTTTTCAATGTTGAGGTTGTTGTTGAATTTGTTGGTGTTTTTCAATGTTGAGGTTGTTGTTGTTTTTCATTGTTGAGGTTGTTGTTGAATTTGTTGGTGTTTTTCAATGTTGAGGTTGTTGTTGTTTTTCAATGTTGAGGTTGTTATTGAATTTGTTGTTGTTTTTCAATGTTGAGGTTGTTTTTGAATTTGTTGGTGTTTTTCAATGTTGAGGATGTTGTTGAATTTGTTGGTGTTTTTCAATGTTGAGGTTGTTGTTGTTTTTCAATGTTGAGGTTGTTGTTGGGTTTGTTGGTGTTTTTCAATGTTGAGGTTGTTGTTGAATTTGTTGGTGGTTTTCAATGTTGAGGTTGTTGTTGAATTTGTTGGTGTTTTTCAAAGTTGAGGTTGTTGTTGTTTTGAAATGTTGGGGTTGTTGTTGAAATTGTTGGTGCTTTCAATTTTGAGGATGTTGTTGTTTTTCAATGTTGAGGTTGTTGTTGAATTTGTTGGTGTTTTTCCGTGATGAAGTTGTTGTTGTTTTTCAAAGTTGAGGTTGTTGTTGAATTTGTTGGTGTTTTTCAATGTCGGGGTTGTTGTTGAATTTGTTGGTGTTTTTCAATGTTGAATTTTTTGTTGAATTTGTTGGTGTTTTTCAATGTTGAGGTTGTTGTTTTTCAATGTTGAGGCTGTTGATGAATTTGTTGGCGTTTTTAAATGTTGAGGTTGTTGTTGAATTTGTTGGTGTTTTCAATGTTGAGGTTGTTGTTGAATTTGTTGGTGTTTTTAAATATTGAGGTTGTTGTTGAAGTTGCTGGTGTTTTGCAATGTTGAGGTTGTTGTTGTTTTTCAATGTTGAGGTTGTTGTTGAATTTGTTGGTGTTTTTCAATGTTGAGGTTGTTGTTGTTTTTCAATGTTGAGGTTGTTGTTGTATTTGTTGGTGTTTTTCAATTTCGAGGTTGCTGTTGTTTTTCAATGTTGAGGTTGTTGTTGAATTTGTTGGTGTTTTTAAATGTTGAGGTTGTTGTTGAATTTGTTGGTGTTTTTCAATGTTGAGGTTGTTGTTGTTTTACAATGTTGAGGTTGTTGTTGAATTTGTTGGTGTTTTTCAATGTTGAGGTTGTTGTTGTTTTTCAATGTTGAGGTTGTTGTTGAATTTGTTGGTGTTTTTCAATGTTGAGGTTGTTGTTGTTTTTCAATGCTGAGGTTGTTGTTGAATTTGTTGGTGTTTTTCAATGTTGAGGTTGTTGTTGAATTTGTTGGTGTTTTTCAATGTTGAGGTTGTTGTTGAATTTGTTGGTGTTTTTCATTTTGAGGTTGTTGTTGAAATTGTTGGTGTTTTTCAATGTTGAGGTTGTTGTTGAATTTGTTGGTGTTTTTCAATGTTGAGGTTGTTGGTGTTTTTCAATGTTGAGGTTGTTGTTGAATTTGTTGGTGTTTTTCAATGTTTAGGTTGTTGTTTTTCAATGTTGAGGTTGTTGTTGAATTTGTTGGTGTTTTTCAATGTTGAGGTTGTTGTTGAATTTGTTGGTGTTTTTCAATGTTGCGTTTGTTGTTGTTTTTCAATGTTGAGGTTGTTGTTGAATTTGTTGGTGTTTTTCAATGTTGAGGTTGTTGTTGTTTTTCAATGTTGAGGTTGTTGTTGAATTTGTTGGTGTTTTTCAATGTTGAGGTTGTTGTTGTTATTCAATGTTGAGGATGTTGTTGAATTTGTTGGTGCTTTTCAATGTTGAGGTTGTTGTTGAATTTGTTGGTGTTTTTCAATGTTGAGGTTGTTGTTGTTTTTCAATGTTGAGGTTGTTGTTGAATTTGTTGGTGTTTTTCAATGTTGAGTTTGTTGTTGAATTTGTTGGTGTTTTTCAATGTTGAGGTTGTTGTTGAATTTGTTGGTGTTTTTCAATGTTGAGGTTGTTGTTGAATTTGTTGGTGTTTTTCAATGCTGAGGTTGTTGTTGTTTTTCAATGTTGAGGTTGTTGTTGAATTTGATGGTGTTTTTCAATGTTGAGGTTGTTGTTGTTTTTAAATGTTGAGGTTGTTGTTGAATTTGTTGGTGTTTTTAAATGTTGAGGTTGTTGTTGAATTTGTTGGTGCTTTTCAATGTCGAGGTTGTTGCTGTTTTTCAATGTTGAGGTTGTTGAATTTGTTGGTGTTTTTCAATCTTGAGTTTGTTGTTGAATTTGTTGGTGTTTTTCAATGTTGAGGTTGTTGCTGAATTTGTTGGTGTTTTTCAATGTTGAGGTTGTTGTTGTTTTTAAATGCTGAGGTTGTTGTTGAATTTGTTGGTGTTTTTTCAATTTTGAGGTTGTTGGTGTTTTACAATGTTGAGGTTGTTGTTGAATTTGATGGTGTTTTTCAATGTCGAGGTTGTTGTTGAATTTGTTGGTGTTTTTCAATGTTGAAGTTGTTGTTGAATTTGTTGGTGTTTTTCAATTTCGAGGTTGTTGTTGAATTTGTTGGTGTTTTTCAATGTTGAAGTTTTTGTTGAATTTGTTGGTGTTTTTCAATGTTGAGGTTGTTGTTGTTTTTCAATGTTGAGGTTGTTGTTGAATTTGTTGGTGTTTTTCAATGTTGAGGTTGTTGTTGTTTTTCAATGTTGAGGTTGTTGTTGAATTTGTTGGTGTTTTTCAATGTTGAGGTTGTTGTTGAATTTGTTGGTGTTTTTCAATGTTGAGGTTGTTCTTGTTTTTCAATGTTGAGGTTGTTGTTGAATTTGTTGGTGTTTTTCAATGTTGAGGTTGTTGTTGTTTTTCAATGTTGAGGTTGTTGTTGAATTTGTTGGTGTTTTTCAATGTTGAAGTTGTTGTTGAATTTGTTGGTGTTTTTCAATGTTGAGGTTGTTGTTGTTTTTCAATGTTGAGGTTGTTGTTGAATTTGTTGTTGTTTTCAATGTTGAGTTTGTTGTTGAATTTGTTGGTGTTTTTCAATGTTGAGGTTGTTGGTGTTTTTCAATGTTGAGTTTGTTGTTGAATTTGTTGGTGTTTTTCAATGTTGAGGTTGTTGTTGAATTTGTTGGTGTTTTTCAATGTTGAGGTTGTTGTTGTTTTTCAATGTTGAGGTTGTTGTTGAGTTTGTTGGTGTTTTTCAATGTTGAGGTTGTTGTTGAATTTGTTGGTGTTTTTCAATGTTGAGGTTGTTGTTGTTTTTCAATGTTGAGGTTGTTGTTGAATTTGTTGGTGTTTTTCAATGTTGAGGTTGTTGTTGTTTTTCAATGTTGAGGTTGTTGTTGAATTTGTTGGTGTTTTTCAATGTTGAGGTTGTTGGTGTTTTTCAATGTTGAGGTTGTTGTTGAATTTGTTGTTGTTTTTCAATGTTGAGGTTGTTGTTGAATTTGTTGGTGTTTTTCAATGTTGAGGTTATTGTTGTTTTTCAATGTTGAGGTTGTTGTTGAGTTTGTTGGTGTTTTTCAATGTTGAGGTTGTTGTTGAATTTGTTGGTGTTTTTCAATGTTGAGGTTGTTGTTGTTTTTCATTGTTGAGGTTGTTGTTGAATTTGTTGGTGTTTTTCAATGTTGAGGTTGTTGTTGTTTTTCAATGTTGAGGTTGTTGTTGAATTTGTTGTTGTTTTTCAATGTTGAGTTTGTTTTTGAATTTGTTGGTATTTTTCAATGTTGAGGTTGTTGTTGAATTTGTTGGTGTTTTTCAATGTTGAGGTTGTTGTTGAATTTGTTGGTGTTTTTCAATGTTGAGGTTGTTTTTGTTTTTCAATGTTGAGGTTGTTGTTGAGTTTGTTGGTGTTTTTCAATGTTGAGGTTGTTGTTGAATTTGTTGGTGTTTTTCAATGTTGAGGTTGTTGTTGTTTTTCAATGTTGAGGTTGTTGTTGAATTTGTTGGTGTTTTTCAATGTTGAGGTTGTTGTTGTTTTTTAATGTTGAGGTTGTTGTTGAATTTGTTGGTGTTTTTCAATTTTGATGTTGTTGTTGAATTTGTTGGTGTTTTTCAATGTTGAGGTTATTGTTGTTTTTCAATGTTGAGGTTGTTGTTGAGTTTGTTGGTGTTTTTCAATGTTGAGGTTGTTGTTGAATTTGTTGGTGTTTTTCAATGTTGAGGTTGTTGTTGTTTTTCATTGTTGAGGTTGTTGTTGTTTTTCAATGTTGAGGTTGTTGTTGAATTTGTTGTTGTTTTTCAATGTTGAGTTTGTTTTTGAATTTGTTGGTGTTTTTCAATGTTGAGGTTGTTGTTGAATTTGTTGGTGTTTTTCAATGTTGAGGTTGTTCTTGAATTTGTTGGTGTTTTTCAATGTTGAGGTTGTTGCTGTTTTTCAATGTTGAGGTTTTTGTTGAATTTGTTGGTGTTTTTCAATGTTGAGATTGTTGTTGTTTTTCAATGTTGAGGTTGTTGTTGAATTTGTTGGTGTTTTTAAATGTTGAGGTTGTTGTTGAATTTGTTGGTGTTTTTCAATGTTGAGCTTGTTGTTGTTTTTCAATGTTGAGGTTGTTGTTGAATTTGTTTTTGTTTTTCAATGTTGAGGTTGTTGTTGTTTTTCAATGTTGAGGTTGTTGTTGAATTTGTTGGTGTTTTTCAATTTCGAGGTTGTTGTTGAATTTGTTGGTGTTTTCAATGTTGAAGTTGTTGTTGAATTTGTTGTTGTTTTTCAATGTTGAGGTTGTTGTTGTTTTTCAATGTTGAGGTTGTTGTTGTTTTTCAATGCTGAGGTTGTTGTTGAATTTGTTGGTGGTTTTCAATGTTGAGGTTGTTGTTGAATTTGTTGGTGTTTTTCAATGTTGAGGTTGTTGTTGTTATTCAATGTTGAGGTTGTTGTTGAATTTGTTGGTGTTTTTCAATGTTGAGGTTGTTGTTGTTTTTCAATGTTGAGGTTGTTGTTGAATTTGTTGGTGTTTTTCAATGTTGAGCTTGTTGTTGAATTTGTTGGTGTTTTTCAATGTTGAGGTTGTTGTTGTTTTTCAATGTTGAGGTTGTGGTTGAGTTTGTTGGTGTTTTTCAATGTTGAGGTTGTTGTTGAATTTGTTGGTGTTTTTCAATCTTGAGGTTGTTGTTGAATTTGTTGGTGTTTTTCAATGTTGAGGTTGTTGTTGTTTTTAAATGTTGAGGTTGTTGTTGAATTTGTTGGTGTTTTTTCAATTTTGAGGTTGTTGGTGTTTTTCAATGTTGATGTTGTTGTTGAATTTGATGGTGTTTTTCAATGTCGAGGTTGTTGTTGAATTTGTTGGTATTTTTCAATGTTGAAGTTGTTGTTGAATTTGTTGGTGTTTTTCCATTTCGAGGTTGTTGTTGAAATTGTTGGTGTTTTTAATGTTGAAGTTTTTGTTGAATTTGTTGGTGTTTTTCAATGTTGAGGTTGTTGTTGTTTTTCAATGTTGAGGTTGTTGTTGAATTTGTTGGTGTTTTTCAATGTTGAGGTTGTTGTTGTTTTTCAATGTTGAGGTTGTTGTTGAATTTGTCGGTGTTTTTCAATGTTGAGGTTGTTGTTGTTTTTCAATGTTGAGGTTGTTATTGAATTTGTTGGTGTTTTTCAATGTTGAAGTTGTTGTTGAATTTGTTCGTGTTTTTCAATGTTGAGGTTGTTGTTGTTTTTCAATGTTGAGGTTGTTGTTGAATTTGTTGGTGTTTTTCAATGTTGAGTTTGTTGTTGCTTTTCAATGTTGAGGTTGTTGTTGAATATGTTTGTGTTTTTCAGTGTTGAGGTTGTTGTTGTTTTTCAATGTTGAGTTTGTTGTTGAATTTGTTGGTGTTTTTCAATGGTGAGGTTGTTGGTGTTTTTCAATGTTGAGGTTGTTGTTGAATTTATGGTGTTTTTCAATGTTGAGGTTGTTGTTGAATTTTTTGGTGTTTTTCAATGTTGAGGTTGTTGTTGTTTTTCAATGTTGAGGTTGTTGTTGAATTTGTTGGTGTTTTTCAATGTTGAGGTTGTTGCTGTTTTTCAATGTTGAGGTTGTTGTTGAATTTGTTGGTGTTTTTCAATGTTGAGGTTGTTGTTGTTTTTCAATGTTGAGGTTGTTGTTGAATTTGTTGGTGTTTTTCAATTTTGAGGTTGTTTTTGAATTTGTTGGTGTTTTTCAATGTTGAGGTTGTTGTTGTTTTTCAATGTTGAGGTTGTTGTTGAATTTGTTGGTGTTTTTCAATGTTGAGGTTGTTGTTGAATTTGTTGGTGTTTTTCAATGTTGAGGTTGTTGTTGTTTTTCAATGTTGAGGTTGTTGTTGTTTTTCAATGCTGAGGTTGTTGTTGAATTTGTTGGTGGTTTTCAATGTTGAGGTTGTTGTTGAATTTGTTGGTGTTTTTCAATGTTGAGGTTGTTGTTGTTATTCAATTTTGAGGTTGTTGTTGAATTTGTTGGTGTTTTTCAATGTTGAGGTTGTTGTTGTTTTTCAATGTTGAGGTTGTTGTTGAATTTGTTGGTGTTTTTCAATGTTGAGCTTGTTGTTGAATTTGTTGGTGTTTTTCAATGTTGAGGTTGTTGTTGTTTTTCAATGTTGAGGTTGTGGTTGAGTTTGTTGGTGTTTTTCAATGTTGAGGTTGTTGTTGAATTTGTTGGTGTTTTTCAATCTTGAGGTTGTTGTTGAATTTGTTGGTGTTTTTCAATGTTGAGGTTGTTGTTGTTTTTAAATGTTGAGGTTGTTGTTGAATTTGTTGGTGTTTTTTCAATTTTGAGGTTGTTGGTGTTTTTCAATGTTGATGTTGTTGTTGAATTTGATGGTGTTTTTCAATGTCGAGGTTGTTGTTGAATTTGTTGGTATTTTTCAATGTTGAAGTTGTTGTTGAATTTGTTGGTGTTTTTCTATTTCGAGGTTGTTGTTGAAATTGTTGGTGCTTTTCAATGTTGAAGTTTTTGTTGAATTTGTTGGTGTTTTTCAATGTTGAGGTTGTTGTTGTTTTTCAATGTTGAGGTTGTTGTTGAATTTGTTGGTGTTTTTCAACGTTGAGGTTGTTGTTCTTTTTCAATGCTGAGGTTGTTGTTGAATTTGTTGTTGTTTTTCAATGTTGAGGTTGTTGTTGAATTTGTTGGTGTTTTTCAATGTTGAGGTTGTTGTTGTTTTTCAATGTTGAGGTTGTTGTTGAATTTGTTGGTGTTTTTCAATGTTGAGGTTGTTGTTGTTTTTCAATGTTGAGGTTGTTGTTGAATTTGTTGGTGTTTTTCAATGTTGAAGTTGTTGTTGAATTTGTTGGTGTTTTTCAATGTTGAGGTTGTTGTTGTTATTCAATGTTGAAGTTGTTGTTGAATTTGTTGGTGTTTTTCAATGTTGAGTTTGTTGTTGTTTTTCAATGTTGAGGTTGTTGTTGAATTTGTTGGTGTTTTTCAATGTTGAGTTTGTTGTTGAATTTGTTGGTGTTTTTCAATGTTGAGGCTGTTGGTGTTTTTCAATGTTGAGGTTGTTGTTGAATTTATGCTGTTTTTCAATGTTGAGGTTGTTGTTGAATTTGTTGGTGTTTTTCAATGTTGAGGTTGTTGTTGAATTTGTTGTTGTTTTTCAATGTTGAGTTTGTTGTTGAATTTGTTGGTGTTTTTCAATGTTGAGGCTGTTGGTGTTTTTCAATGTTGAGGTTGTTGTTGAATTTATGCTGTTTTTCAATGTTGAGGTTGTTGTTGAATTTGTTGGTGTTTTTCAATGTTGAGGTTGTTGTTGTTTTTCAATGTTGAGGTTGTTGTTGAATTTGTTGGTGTTTTTCAATGTTGAGGTTGTTGTTGTTTTTCAATGTTGAGGTTGTTGTTGAATTTGTTGGTGTTTTTCAATGTTGAAGTTGTTGTTGAATTTGTTGGTGTTTTTCAATGTTGAGGTTGTTGTTGTTTTTCAATGTTGAGGTTGTTGTTGAATTTGTTGTTGTTTTCAATGTTGAGTTTGTTGTTGAATTTGTTGGTGTTTTTCAATGTTGAGGTTGTTGGTGTTTTTCAATGTTGAGTTTGTTGTTGAATTTGTTGGTGTTTTTCAATGTTGAGGTTGTTGTTGAATTTGTTGGTGTTTTTCAATGTTGAGGTTGTTGTTGTTTTTCAATGTTGAGGTTGTTGTTGAGTTTGTTGGTGTTTTTCAATGTTGAGGTTGTTGTTGAATTTGTTGGTGTTTTTCAATGTTGAGGTTGTTGTTGTTTTTCAATGTTGAGGTTGTTGTTGAATTTGTTGGTGTTTTTCAATGTTGAGGTTGTTGTTGTTTTTCAATGTTGAGGTTGTTGTTGAATTTGTTGGTGTTTTTCAATGTTGAGGTTGTTGGTGTTTTTCAATGTTGAGGTTGTTGTTGAATTTGTTGTTGTTTTTCAATGTTGAGGTTGTTGTTGAATTTGTTGGTGTTTTTCAATGTTGAGGTTATTGTTATTTTTCAATGTTGAGGTTGTTGTTGAGTTTGTTGGTGTTTTTCAATGTTGAGGTTGTTGTTGAATTTGTTGGTGTTTTTCAATGTTGAGGTTGTTGTTGTTTTTCATTGTTGAGGTTGTTGTTGAATTTGTTGGTGTTTTTCAATGTTGAGGTTGTTGTTGTTTTTCAATGTTGAGGTTGTTGTTGAATTTGTTGTTGTTTTTCAATGTTGAGTTTGTTTTTGAATTTGTTGGTATTTTTCAATGTTGAGGTTGTTGTTGAATTTGTTGGTGTTTTTCAATGTTGAGGTTGTTGTTGAATTTGTTGGTGTTTTTCAATGTTGAGGTTGTTTTTGTTTTTCAATGTTGAGGTTGTTGTTGAGTTTGTTGGTGTTTTTCAATGTTGAGGTTGTTGTTGAATTTGTTGGTGTTTTTCAATGTTGAGGTTGTTGTTGTTTTTCAATGTTGAGGTTGTTGTTGAATTTGTTGGTGTTTTTCAATGTTGAGGTTGTTGTTGTTTTTCAATGTTGAGGTTGTTGTTGAATTTGTTGGTGTTTTTCAATTTTGATGTTGTTGTTGAATTTGTTGGTGTTTTTCAATGTTGAGGTTATTGTTGTTTTTCAATGTTGAGGTTGTTGTTGAGTTTGTTGGTGTTTTTCAATGTTGAGGTTGTTGTTGAATTTGTTGGTGTTTTTCAATTTTGAGGTTGTTGTTGTTTTTCATTGTTGAGGTTGTTGTTGTTTTTCAATGTTGAGGTTGTTGTTGAATTTGTTGTTGTTTTTCAATGTTGAGTTTGTTTTTGAATTTGTTGGTGTTTTTCAATGTTGAGGTTGTTGTTGAATTTGTTGGTGTTTTTCAATGTTGAGGTTGTTCTTGAATTTGTTGGTGTTTTTCAATGTTGAGGTTGTTGCTGTTTTTCAATGTTGAGGTTTTTGTTGAATTTGTTGGTGTTTTTCAATGTTGAGATTGTTGTTGTTTTTCAATGTTGAGGTTGTTGTTGAATTTGTTGGTGTTTTTAAATGGTGAGGTTGTTGTTGAATTTGTTGGTGTTTTTCAATGTTGAGGTTGTTGTTGTTTTTCAATGTTGAGGTTGTTGTTGAATTTGTTTTTGTTTTTCAATGTTGAGGTTGTTGTTGTTTTTCAATGTTGAGGTTGTTGTTGAATTTGTTGGTGTTTTTCAATTTCGAGGTTGTTGTTGAATTTGTTGGTGTTTTTCAATGTTGAAGTTGTTGTTGAATTTGTTGTTGTTTTTCAATGTTGAGGTTGTTGTTGTTTTTCAATGTTGAGGTTGTTGTTGTTTTTCAATGCTGAGGTTGTTGTTGAATTTGTTGGTGGTTTTCAATGTTGAGGTTGTTGTTGAATTTGTTGGTGTTTTTCAATGTTGAGGTTGTTGTTGTTATTCAATGTTGAGGTTGTTGTTGAATTTGTTGGTGTTTTTCAATGTTGAGGTTGTTGTTGTTTTTCAATGTTGAGGTTGTTGTTGAATTTGTTGGTGTTTTTCAATGTTGAGCTTGTTGTTGAATTTGTTGGTGTTTTTCAATGTTGAGGTTGTTGTTGTTTTTCAATGTTGAGGTTGTGGTTGAGTTTGTTGGTGTTTTTCAATGTTGAGGTTGTTGTTGAATTTGTTGGTGTTTTTCAATCTTGAGGTTGTTGTTGAATTTGTTGGTGTTTTTCAATGTTGAGGTTGTTGTTGTTTTTAAATGTTGAGGTTGTTGTTGAATTTGTTGGTGTTTTTTCAATTTTGAGGTTGTTGGTGTTTTTCAATGTTGATGTTGTTGTTGAATTTGATGGTGTTTTTCAATGTCGAGGTTGTTGTTGAATTTGTTGGTATTTTTCAATGTTGAAGTTGTTGTTGAATTTGTTGGTGTTTTTCTATTTCGAGGTTTTTGTTGAAATTGTTGGTGTTTTAATGTTGAAGTTTTTGTTGAATTTGTTGGTGTTTTTCAATGTTGAGGTTGTTGTTGTTTTTCAATGTTGAGGTTGTTGTTGAATTTGTTGTTGTTTTTCAATGTTGAGGTTGTTGTTGAATTTGTTGGTGTTTTTCAATGTTGAGGTTGTTGTTGTTTTTCAATGTTGAGGTTGTTGTTGAATTTATCGGTGTTTTTCAATGTTGAGGTTGTTGTTGTTTTTCAATGTTGAGGTTGTTATTGAATTTGTTGGTATTTTTCAATGTTGAAGTTGTTGTTGAATTTGTTCGTGTTTTTCAATGTTGAGGTTGTTGTTGTTTTTCAATGTTGAGGTTGTTGTTGAATTTGTTGGTGTTTTTCAATGTTGAGTTTGTTGTTGTTTTTCAATGTTGAGGTTGTTGTTGAATATGTTTGTGTTTTTCAGTGTTGAGGTTGTTGTTGTTTTTCAATGTTGAGTTTGTTGTTGAATTTGTTGGTGTTTTTCAATGGTGAGGTTGTTGGTGTTTTTCAATGTTGAGGTTGTTGTTGAATTTATGGTGTTTTTCAATGTTGAGGTTGTTGTTGAATTTGTTGGTGTTTTTCAATGTTGAGGTTGTTGTTGTTTTTCAATGTTGAGGTTGTTGTTGAATTTGTTGGTGTTTTTCAATGTTCAGGTTGTTGCTGTTTTTCAATGTTGAGGTTGTTGTTGAATTTGTTGGTGTTTTTCAATGTTGAGGTTGTTGTTGTTTTTCAATGTTGAGGTTGTTGTTGAATTTGTTGGTGTTTTTCAATTTTGAGGTTGTTGTTGAATTTGTTGGTGTTTTTCAATGTTGAGGTTGTTGTTGTTTTTCAATGTTGAGGTTGTTGTTGAATTTGTTGGTGTTTTTCAATGTTGAGGTTGTTGTTGAATTTGTTGGTGTTTTTCAATGTTGAGGTTGTTGTTGTTTTTCAATGTTGAGGTTGTTGTTGTTTTTCAATGCTGAGGTTGTTGTTGAATTTGTTGGTGGTTTTCAATGTTGAGGTTGTTGTTGAATTTGTTGGTGTTTTTCAATGTTGAGGTTGTTGTTGTTATTCAATTTTGAGGTTGTTGTTGAATTTGTTGGTGTTTTTCAATGTTGAGGTTGTTGTTGTTTTTCAATGTTGAGGTTGTTGTTGAATTTGTTGGTGTTTTTCAATGTTGAGCTTGTTGTTGAATTTGTTGGTGTTTTTCAATGTTGAGGTTGTTGTTGTTTTTCAATGTTGAGGTTGTGGTTGAGTTTGTTGGTGTTTTTCAATGTTGAGGTTGTTGTTGAATTTGTTGGTGTTTTTCAATCTTGAGGTTGTTGTTGAATTTGTTGGTGTTTTTCAATGTTGAGGTTGTTGTTGTTTTTAAATGTTGAGGTTGTTGTTGAATTTGTTGGTGTTTTTTCAATTTTGAGGTTGTTGGTGTTTTTCAATGTTGATGTTGTTGTTGAATTTGATGGTGTTTTTCAATGTCGAGGTTGTTGTTGAATTTGTTGGTATTTTTCAATATTGAAGTTGTTGTTGAATTTGTTGGTGTTTTTCTATTTCGAGGTTGTTGTTGAAATTGTTGGTGTTTTTCAATGTTGAAGTTTTTGTTGAATTTGTTGGTGTTTTTCAATGTTGAGGTTGTTGTTGTTTTTCAATGTTGAGGTTGTTGTTGAATTTGTTGGTGTTTTTCAACGTTGAGGTTGTTGTTCTTTTTCAATGCTGAGGTTGTTGTTGAATTTGTTGTTGTTTTTCAATGTTGAGGTTGTTGTTGAATTTGTTGGTGTTTTTCAATGTTGAGGTTGTTGTTGTTTTTCAATGTTGAGGTTGTTGTTGAATTTGTTGGTGTTTTTCAATGTTGAGGTTGTTGTTGTTTTTCAATGTTGAGGTTGTTGTTGAATTTGTTGGTGTTTTTCAATGTTGAAGTTGTTGTTGAATTTGTTGGTGTTTTTCAATGTTGAGGTTGTTGTTGTTATTCAATGTTGAAGTTGTTGTTGAATTTGTTGGTGTTTTTCAATGTTGAGTTTGTTGTTGTTTTTCAATGTTGAGGTTGTTGTTGAATTTGTTGGTGTTTTTCAATGTTGAGTTTGTTGTTGAATTTGTTGGTGTTTTTCAATGTTGAGGCTGTTGGTGTTTTTCAATGTTGAGGTTGTTGTTGAATTTATGCTGTTTTTCAATGTTGAGGTTGTTGTTGAATTTGTTGGTGTTTTTCAATGTTGAGGTTGTTGTTGAATTTGTTGTTGTTTTTCAATGTTGAGTTTGTTGTTGAATTTGTTGGTGTTTTTCAATGTTGAGGCTGTTGATGTTTTTCAATGTTGAGGTTCTTGTTGAATTTATGCTGTTTTTCAATGTTGAGGTTGTTGTTGAATTTGTTGGTGTTTTTCAATGTTGAGGTTGTTGTTGTTTTTCAATGTTGAGGTTGTTGTTGAATTTGTTGGTGTTTTTCAATGTTGAGGTTGTTGTTTTTCAATGTTGAGGTTGTTGTTGAATTTGTTGGTGTTTTTCAATGTTGAGGTTGTTGTTGAATTTGTTGGTGTTTTTCAATGTTGAGGTTGTTGGTGTTTTTCAATGTTGAGGTTGTTGTTGAATTTGTTCGTGTTTTTCAATGTTGAGGTTGTTGTTGAATTTGTTGGTGTTTTTCAATGTTGAGGTTGTTGTTGTTTTTCAATGTTGAGGTTGTTGTTGAATTTGTTGGTGTTTTTCAATGTTGAGGTTGTTGTTGTTTTTCAATGTTGAGGTTGTTGTTGAATTTGTTGGTGTTTTTCAATGTTGAAGTTGTTGTTGAATTTGTTGGTGTTTTTCAATGTTGAGGTTGTTGTTGTTTTTCAATGTTGAGGTTGTTGTTGAATTTGTTTTTGTTTTTCAATGTTGAGTTTGTTGTTGTTTTTCAATGTTGAGGTTGTTGTTGAATTTGTTGGTGTTTTTCAATGATGAGGTTGTTGGTGTTTTTCAAAGTTGAGGTTGTTGTTGAATTTGTTGGTGTTTTTCAATGTTCAGATTGTTGTTGAATTTGTTGGTGTTTTTCAATGTTGAGGTTGTTGTTGTTTTTCAATGTTGAGGTTGTTGTTGAGTTTGTTGGTGTTTTTCAATGTTGAGGTTGTTGTTGAATTTGTTGGTGTTTTTCAATGTTGAGGTTGTTGTTGTTTTTCAATGTTGAGGTTGTTGTTGAATTTGTTGGTGTTTTTCAAAGTTGAGGTTGTTGTTGTTTTTCAATGTTGAAGTTGTTGTTGAATTTGTTGGTGTTTTTCAATGTTGAGGTTGTTGGTGTTTTTCAATGTTGAGGTTGTTGTTGAATTTGTTGGTGTTTTTCAATGTTGAGGTTGTTGTTGAATTTGTTGGTGTTTTTCAATGTTGAGGTTATTGTTCTTTTTCAATGTTGAGGTTGTTGTTGAGTTTGTTGGTGTTTTTCAATGTTGAGGTTGTTGTTGAATTTGTTGGTGTTTTTCAATGTTGAGGTTGTTGTAGTTTTTCATTGTTGAGGTTGTTGTTGAATTTGTTGGTGTTTTTCAATGTTGAGGTTGTTGTTGTTTTGCAATTTTGAGGTTGTTATTGAATTTGTTGTTGTTTTTCAATGTTGAGTTTGTTTTTGAATTTGTTGGTGTTTTTCAATGTTGAGGATGTTGTTGAATTTGTTGGTGTTTTTCAATGTTGAGGTTGTTGTTGTTTTTCAATGTTGAGGTTGTTGTTGGGTTTGTTGGTGTTTTTCAATGTTGAGGTTGTTGTTGAATTTGTTGGTGTTTTTCAATGTTGAGGTTGTTGTTGAATTTGTTGGTGTTTTTCAATGTTGAGGTTGTTGTTGTTTTGAAATGTTGGGGTTGTTGTTGAATTTGTTGGTGCTTTCAATTTTGAGGATGTTGTTGTTTTTCAATGTTGAGGTTGTTGTTGAATTTGTTGGTGTTTTTCCATGATGAAGTTGTTGTTGTTTTTCAAAGTTGAGGTTGTTGTTGAATTTGTTGGTGTTTTTCAATGTCGGGGTTGTTGTTGAATTTGTTGGTGTTTTTCAATGTTGAATTTTTTGTTGAATTTGTTGGTGTTTTTCAATGTTGAGGTTGTTGTTTTTCAATGTTGAGGCTGTTGATGAATTTGTTGGCGTTTTTAAATGTTGAGGTTGTTGTTGAATTTGTTGGTGTTTTTCAATGTTGAGGTTGTTGTTGTTTTTCAATGTTGAGGTTGTTGTTGAATTTGTTGGTGTTTTTCAATGTTGAGGTTGTTGTTTTTCAATGTTGAGGTTGTTGTTGAATTTGTTGGTGTTTTTCAATGTTGAGGTTGTTGTTGAATTTGTTGGTGTTTTTCAATGTTGAGGTTGTTGGTGTTTTTCAATGTTGAGGTTGTTGTTGAATTTGTTCGTGTTTTTCAATGTTGAGGTTGTTGTTGAATTTGTTGGTGTTTTTCAATGTTGAGGTTGTTGTTGTTTTTCAATGTTGAGGTTGTTGTTGAATTTGTTGGTGTTTTTCAATGTTGAGGTTGTTGTTGTTTTTCAATGTTGAGGTTGTTGTTGAATTTGTTGGTGTTTTTCAATGTTGAAGTTGTTGTTGAATTTGTTGGTGTTTTTCAATGTTGAGGTTGTTGTTGTTTTTCAATGTTGAGGTTGTTGTTGAATTTGTTTTTGTTTTTCAATGTTGAGTTTGTTGTTGTTTTTCAATGTTGAGGTTGTTGTTGAATTTGTTGGTGTTTTTCAATGTTGAGGTTGTTGGTGTTTTTCAAAGTTGAGGTTGTTGTTGAATTTGTTGGTGTTTTTCAATGTTCAGATTGTTGTTGAATTTGTTGGTGTTTTTCAATGTTGAGGTTGTTGTTGTTTTTCAATGTTGAGGTTGTTGTTGAGTTTGTTGGTGTTTTTCAATGTTGAGGTTGTTGTTGAATTTGTTGGTGTTTTTCAATGTTGAGGTTGTTGTTGTTTTTCAATGTTGAGGTTGTTGTTGAATTTGTTGGTGTTTTTCAAAGTTGAGGTTGTTGTTGTTTTTCAATGTTGAAGTTGTTGTTGAATTTGTTGGTGTTTTTCAATGTTGAGGTTGTTGGTGTTTTTCAATGTTGAGGTTGTTGTTGAATTTGTTGGTGTTTTTCAATGTTGAGGTTGTTGTTGAATTTGTTGGTGTTTTTCAATGTTGAGGTTATTGTTCTTTTTCAATGTTGAGGTTGTTGTTGAGTTTGTTGGTGTTTTTCAATGTTGAGGTTGTTGTTGAATTTGTTGGTGTTTTTCAATGTTGAGGTTGTTGTAGTTTTTCATTGTTGAGGTTGTTGTTGAATTTGTTGGTGTTTTTCAATGTTGAGGTTGTTGTTGTTTTGCAATTTTGAGGTTGTTATTGAATTTGTTGTTGTTTTTCAATGTTGAGTTTGTTTTTGAATTTGTTGGTGTTTTTCAATGTTGAGGATGTTGTTGAATTTGTTGGTGTTTTTCAATGTTGAGGTTGTTGTTGTTTTTCAATGTTGAGGTTGTTGTTGGGTTTGTTGGTGTTTTTCAATGTTGAGGTTGTTGTTGAATTTGTTGGTGTTTTTCAATGTTGAGGTTGTTGTTGAATTTGTTGGTGTTTTTCAATGTTGAGGTTGTTGTTGTTTTGAAATGTTGGGGTTGTTGTTGAATTTGTTGGTGCTTTCAATTTTGAGGATGTTGTTGTTTTTCAATGTTGAGGTTGTTGTTGAATTTGTTGGTGTTTTTCCATGATGAAGTTGTTGTTGTTTTTCAAAGTTGAGGTTGTTGTTGAATTTGTTGGTGTTTTTCAATGTCGGGGTTGTTGTTGAATTTGTTGGTGTTTTTCAATGTTGAATTTTTTGTTGAATTTGTTGGTGTTTTTCAATGTTGAGGTTGTTGTTTTTCAATGTTGAGGCTGTTGATGAATTTGTTGGCGTTTTTAAATGTTGAGGTTGTTGTTGAATTTGTTGGTGTTTTTAAATGTTGAGGTTGTTGTTGAAGTTGCTGGTGTTTTGCAATGTTGAGGTTGTTGTTGTTTTTCAATGTTGAGGTTGTTGTTGAATTTGTTGGTGTTTTTCAATGTTGAGGTTGTTGTTGTTTTTCAATGTTGAGGTTGTTGTTGTATTTGTTGGTGTTTTTCAATTTCGAGGTTGTTGTTGTTTTTCAATGTTGAGGTTGTTGTTGAATTTGTTGGTGTTTTTCAATGTTGAGGTTGTTGTTGAATTTGTTGGTGTTTTTCAATGTTGAGGTTGTTGTTGTTTTTCAATGTTGAGGTTGTAGAATTTGTTGGTGTTTTTCAATCTTGAGTTTGTTGTTGAATTTGTTGGTGTTTTTCAATGTTGAGGTTCTTGTTGAATTTGTAGGTGTTTTTTCAATTTTGAGGTTGTTGGTGTTTTTCAATGTTGAGGTTGTTGCTGAATTTGATGGTGTTTTTCAATGTCGAGGTTGTCGTTGAATTTGTTGTTGTTTTTCAATGTTGAAGTTGTTGTTGAATTTGTTGGTGTTTTTCAATGTTGAGGTTGTTGTTGAATTTGTTGGTGTTTTTCAATGTTGAAGTTTTTGTTGAATTTGTTGGTGTTTTTCAATGTTGAGGTTGTTGTTGTTTTTCAATGTTGAGGTTGTTGTTGAATTTGTTGGTGTTTTTCAATGTTGAGGTTGTTGTTGTTTTTCAATGTTGAGGTTGTTGTTGAATTTGTTGGTGTTTTTCAATGTTGAGGTTGTTGTTGAATTTGTTGGTGTTTTTCAATGTTGAGGTTGTTCTTGTTTTTCAATGTTGAGGTTGTTGTTGAATATGTTTGTGTTTTTCAATGTTGAGGTTGTTGGTGTTTTTCAATGTTGAGGTTGTTGTTGAATTTGTTGGTGTTTTTCAATGTTGAGGTTGTTGTTGAATTTGTTGGTGTTTTTCAATGTTGAGGTTATTGTTCTTTTTCAATGTTGAGGTTGTTGTTGAGTTTGTTGGTGTTTTTCAATGTTGAGGTTGTTGTTGAATTTGTTGGTGTTTTTCAATGTTGAGGTTGTTGTTGTTTTTCATTGTTGAGGTTGTTGTTGAATTTGTTGGTGTTTTTCAATGTTGAGGTTGTTGTTGTTTTTCAATGTTGAGGTTGTTATTGAATTTGTTGTTGTTTTTCAATGTTGAGTTTGTTTTTGAATTTGTTGGTGTTTTTCAATGTTGAGGATGTTGTTGAATTTGTTGGTGTTTTTCAATGTTGAGGTTGTTGTTGTTTTTCAATGTTGAGGTTGTTGTTGGGTTTGTTGGTGTTTTTCAATGTTGAGGTTGTTGTTGAATTTGTTGGTGTTTTTCAATGTTGAGGTTGTTGTTGAATTTGTTGGTGTTTTTCAATGTTGAGGTTGTTGTTGTTTTGAAATGTTGGGGTTGTTGTTGAATTTGTTGGTGCTTTCAATTTTGAGGATGTTGTTGTTTTTCAATGTTGAGGTTGTTGTTGAATTTGTTGGTGTTTTTCCATGATGAAGTTGTTGTTGTTTTTCAAAGTTGAGGTTGTTGTTGAATTTGTTGGTGTTTTTCAATGTCGGGGTTGTTGTTGAATTTGTTGGTGTTTTTCAATGTTGAATTTTTTGTTGAATTTGTTGGTGTTTTTCAATGTTGAGGTTGTTGTTTTTCAATGTTGAGGCTGTTGATGAATTTGTTGGCGTTTTTAAATGTTGAGGTTGTTGTTGAATTTGTTGGTGTTTTTAAATGTTGAGGTTGTTGTTGAAGTTGCTGGTGTTTTGCAATGTTGAGGTTGTTGTTTTTCAATGTTGAGGTTGTTGTTGAATTTGTTGGTGTTTTTCAATGTTGAGGTTGTTGTTGTTTTTCAATGTTGAGGTTGTTGTTGTATTTGTTGGTGTTTTTCAATTTCGAGGTTGTTGTTGTTTTTCAATGTTGAGGTTGTTGTTGAATTTGTTGGTGTTTTTCAATGTTGAGGTTGTTGTTGAATTTGTTGGTGTTTTTCAATGTTGAGGTTGTTGTTGTTTTTCAATGTTGAGGTTGTTGTTGAATTTGTTGGTGTTTTTCAATGTTGAGTTTGTTGTTGAATTTGTTGGTGTTGTTCAATGTTGAGGTTGTTGTTGAATTTGTTGGTGTTTTTCAATGTTGAGGTTGTTGTTGAATTTGTTGGTGTTTTTCAATGTTGAGGTTGTTGGTGTTTTTCAATGTTGAGGTTGTTGTTGAATTTGTTGGTGTTTTTCAATGTTCAGATTGTTGTTGTTTTTCAATGTTGAGGTTGTTGTTGAATTTGTTGGTGTTTTTAAATGTTGAGGTTGTTGTTGAATTTGTTGGTGTTTTTCAATGTTGAGGTTGTTGTTTTTCAATGTTGAGGTTGTTGTTGAATTTGTTGGTGTTTTTCAATGTTGAGGTTGTTGTTGTTTTTCAATGTTGAGGTTGTTGTTGAATTTGTTGGTGTCTTTCAATTTTGAGGTTGTTGTTGAATTTGTTGGTGTTTTTCAATGTTGAAGTTGTTGTTGAATTTGTTGGTGTTTTTCAATGTTGAGGTTGTTGTTGTTTTTCAATGTTGAGGTTGTTGTTGAATTTGTTGGTGTTTTTCAATGTTGAGGTTGTTGTTGAATTTGTTGGTGTTTTTCAATGTTGAGGTTGTTGTTGTTTTTCAATGTTGAGGTTGTTGTTGAATTTGTTGGTGTTTTTCAATGTTGAGGTTGTTGTTTTTTTTCAATGTTGAGGTTATTGTTGAATTTGTTGGTGTTTTTCATTGTTGAGGTTGCTGTTGTTTTTCAATGTTGAGGTTGTTGTTGAATTTGTTGGTGTTTTTCAATGTTGAGTTTGTTGTTGTTTTTCAATGTTGAGGTTGTTGTTGAATTTGTTGGTGTTTTTCAATGCTGAGGTTGTTGTTGTTTTTCAATGTTGAGGTTGTTGTTGAATTTGATGGTGTTTTTCAATGTTGAGGTTGTTGTTGTTTTTCAATGTTGAGGTTGTTGTTGAATTTGTTGGTGTTTTTCAATGTTGAGGTTGTTGTTGAATTTGTTGGTGTTTTTCAATGTCGAGGTTGTTGCTGTTTTTCAATGTTGAGGTTGTTGAATTTGTTGGTGTTTTTCAATCTTGAGTTTGTTGTTGAATTTGTTGGTGTTTTTCAATGTTGAGGTTGTTGTTGAATTTGTTGGTGTTCTTCAATGTTGAGGTTGTTGTTGTTTTCAAATGTTGAGGTTGTTGTTGAATTTGTTGGTGTTTTTTCAATTTTGAGGTTGTTGGTGTTTTTCAATGTTGAGGTTGTTGTTGAATTTGATGGTGTTTTTCAATGTCGAGGTTGTTGTTGAATTTGTTGTTGTTTTTCAATGTTGAAGTTGTTGTTGAATTTGTTGGTCTTTTTCAATTTCGAGGTTGTTGTTGAATTTGTTGGTGTTTTTCAATGTTGAGGTTGTTGTTGTTTTTCAATGTTGAGGTTGTTGTTGGGTTTGTTGGTGTTTTTCAATGTTGAGGTTGTTGTTGAATTTGTTGGTGTTTTTCAATGTTGAGGTTGTTGTTGTTTTGAAATGTTGGGGTTGTTGTTGAATTTGTTGGTGCTTTCAATTTTGAGGATGTTGTTGTTTTTCAATGTTGAGGTTGTTGTTGAATTTGTTGGTGTTTTTCCATGATGAAGTTGTTGTTGTTTTTCAAAGTTGAGGTTGTTGTTGAATTTGTTGTTGTTTTTCAATGTCGGGGTTGTTGTTGAATTTGTTGGTGTTTTTCAATGTTGAATTTTTTGTTGAATTTGTTGGTGTTTTTCAATGTTGAGGTTGTTGTTTTTCAATGTTGAGGCTGTTGATGAATTTGTTGGCGTTTTTAAATGTTGAGGTTGTTGTTGAATTTGTTGGTGTTTTTAAATGTTGAGGTTGTTGTTGAAGTTGCTGGTGTTTTGCAATGTTGAGTTTGTTGTTGTTTTTCAATGTTGAGGTTGTTGTTGAATTTGTTGGTGTTTTTCAATGTTGAGGTTGTTGTTGTTTTTCAATGTTGAGGTTGTTGTTGTATTTGTTGGTGTTTTTCAATTTCGAGGTTGTTGTTGTTTTTCAATGTTGAGGTTGTTGTTGAATTTGTTGGTGTTTTTCAATGTTGAGGTTGTTGTTGAATTTGTTGGTGTTTTTCAATGTTGAGGTTGTTGTTGTTTTTCAATGTTGAGGTTGTTGTTGAATTTGTTGGTGTTTTTCAATGTTGAGGTTGTTGTTGTTTTTCAATGTTGAGGTTGTTGTTGAATTTGTTGGTGTTTTTCAATGTTGAGGTTGTTGTTGTTTTTCAATGCAGAGGTTGTTGTTGAATTTGTTGGTGTTTTTCAATGTTGAGGTTGTTGTTGAATTTGTTGGTGTTTTTCAATGTTGAGGTTGTTGTTGAATTTGTTGGTGTTTTTCAATGTTGAGGTTGTTGTTGAATTTGTTGGTGTTTTTCAATGTTGAGGTTGTTGTTGAATTTGTTGGTGTTTTTCAATGTTGAGGTTGTTGGTGTTTTTCAATGTTGAGGTTGTTGTTGAATTTGTTGGTGTTTTTCAATGTTTAGGTTGTTGTTTTTCAATGTTGAGGTTGTTGTTGAATTTGTTGTTGTTTTTAAATGTTGAGGTTGTTGTTGAATTTGTTGGTGTTTTTCAATGTTGCGTTTATTGTTGTTTTTCAATGTTGAGGTTGTTGTTGAATTTGTTGGTGTTTTTCAATGTTGAGGTTGTTGTTGTTTTTCAATGTTGAGGTTGTTGTTGAATTTGTTGGTGTTTTTCAATGTTGAAGTTGTTGTTGTTATTCAATGTTGAGGATGTTGTTGAATTTGTTGGTGCTTTTCAATGTTGAGGTTGTTGTTGAATTTGTTGGTGTTTTTCAATGTTGAGGTTGTTGTTGTTTTTCAATGTTGAGGTTGTTGTTGAATTTGTTGGTGTTTTTCAATGTTGAGTTTGTTGTTGAATTTGTTGGTGTTGTTCAATGTTGAGGTTGTTGTTGAATTTGTTGGTGTTTTTCAATGTTGAGGTTGTTGTTGAATTTGTTGGTGTTTTTCAATGTTGAGGTTGTTGGTGTTTTTCAATGTTGAGGTTGTTGTTGAATTTGTTGGTGTTTTTCAATGTTCAGATTGTTGTTGTTTTTCAATGTTGAGGTTGTTGTTGAATTTGTTGGTGTTTTTAAATGTTGAGGTTGTTGTTGAATTTGTTGGTGTTTTTCAATGTTGAGGTTGTTGTTTTTCAATGTTGAGGTTGTTGTTGAATTTGTTGGTGTTTTTCAATGTTGAGGTTGTTGTTGTTTTTCAATGTTGAGGTTGTTGTTGAATTTGTTGGTGTCTTTCAATTTTGAGGTTGTTGTTGAATTTGTTGGTGTTTTTCAATGTTGAAGTTGTTGTTGAATTTGTTGGTGTTTTTCAATGTTGAGGTTGTTGTTGTTTTTCAATGTTGAGGTTGTTGTTGAATTTGTTGGTGTTTTTCAATGTTGAGGTTGTTGTTGAATTTGTTGGTGTTTTTCAATGTTGAGGTTGTTGTTGTTTTTCAATGTTGAGGTTGTTGTTGAATTTGTTGGTGTTTTTCAATGTTGAGGTTGTTGTTGTTTTTCAATGTTGAGGTTGTTGAATTTGTTGGTGTTTTTCAATCTTGAGTTTGTTGTTGAATTTGTTGGTGTTTTTCAATGTTGAGGTTCTTGTTGAATTTGTAGGTGTTTTTTCAATTTTGAGGTTGTTGGTGTTTTTCAATGTTGAGGTTGTTGTTGAATTTGATGGTGTTTTTCAATGTCGAGGTTGTCGTTGAATTTGTTGTTGTTTTTTAATGTTGAAGTTGTTGTTGAATTTGTTGGTGTTTTTCAATGTTGAGGTTGTTGTTGAATTTGTTGGTGTTTTTCAATGTTGAAGTTTTTGTTGAATTTGTTGGTGTTTTTCAATGTTGAGGTTGTTGTTGTTTTTCAATGTTGAGGTTGTTGTTGAATTTGTTGGTGTTTTTCAATGTTGAGGTTGTTCTTGTTTTTCAATGTTGAGGTTGTTGTTGAATATGTTTGTGTTTTTCAATGTTGAGGTTGTTGGTGTTTTTCAATGTTGAGGTTGTTGTTGAATTTGTTGGTGTTTTTCAATGTTGAGGTTGTTGTTGAATTTGTTGGTGTTTTTCAATGTTGAGGTTATTGTTCTTTTTCAATGTTGAGGTTGTTGTTGAGTTTGTTGGTGTTTTTCAATGTTGAGGTTGTTGTTGAATTTGTTGGTGTTTTTCAATGTTGAGGTTGTTGTTGTTTTTCATTGTTGAGGTTGTTGTTGAATTTGTTGGTGTTTTTCAATGTTGAGGTTGTTGTTGTTTTTCAATGTTGAGGTTGTTATTGAATTTGTTGTTGTTTTTCAATGTTGAGTTTGTTTTTGAATTTGTTGGTGTTTTTCAATGTTGAGGATGTTGTTGAATTTGTTGGTGTTTTTTCAATGTTGAGGTTGTTGTTGTTTTTCAATGTTGAGGTTGTTGTTGGGTTTGTTGGTGTTTTTCAATGTTGAGGTTGTTGTTGAATTTGTTGGTGTTTTTCAATGTTGAGGTTGTTGTTGAATTTGTTGGTGTTTTTCAATGTTGAGGTTGTTGTTGTTTTGAAATGTTGGGGTTGTTGTTGAATTTGTTGGTGCTTTCAATTTTGAGGATGTTGTTGTTTTTCAATGTTGAGGTTGTTGTTGAATTTGTTGGTGTTTTTCCATGATGAAGTTGTTGTTGTTTTTCAAAGTTGAGGTTGTTGTTGAATTTGTTGGTGTTTTTCAATGTCGGGGTTGTTGTTGAATTTGTTGGTGTTTTTCAATGTTGAATTTTTTGTTGAATTTGTTGGTGTTTTTCAATGTTGAGGTTGTTGTTTTTCAATGTTGAGGCTGTTGATGAATTTGTTGGCGTTTTTAAATGTTGAGGTTGTTGTTGAATTTGTTGGTGTTTTTAAATGTTGAGGTTGTTGTTGAAGTTGCTGGTGTTTTGCAATGTTGAGTTTGTTGTTGTTTTTCAATGTTGAGGTTGTTGTTGAATTTGTTGGTGTTTTTCAATGTTGAGGTTGTTGTTGTTTTTCAATGTTGAGGTTGTTGTTGTATTTGTTGGTGTTTTTCAATTTCGAGGTTGTTGTTGTTTTTCAATGTTGAGGTTGTTGTTGAATTTGTTGGTGTTTTTCAATGTTGAGGTTGTTGTTGAATTTGTTGGTGTTTTTCAATGTTGAGGTTGTTGTTGTTTTTCAATGTTGAGGTTGTTGTTGTTTTTCAATGTTGAGGTTGTTGTTGAATTTGTTGGTGTTTTTCAATGTTGAGGTTGTTGTTGTTTTTCAATGCAGAGGTTGTTGTTGAATTTGTTGGTGTTTTTCAATGTTGAGGTTGTTGTTGAATTTGTTGGTGTTTTTCAATGTTGAGGTTGTTGTTGAATTTGTTGGTGTTTTTCAATGTTGAGGTTGTTGTTGAATTTGTTGGTGTTTTTCAATGTTGAGGTTGTTGTTGAATTTGTTGGTGTTTTTCAATGTTGAGGTTGTTGGTGTTTTTCAATGTTGAGGTTGTTGTTGAATTTGTTGGTGTTTTTCAATGTTTAGGTTGTTGTTTTTCAATGTTGAGGTTGTTGTTGAATTTGTTGGTGTTTTTCAATGTTGAGGTTGTTGTTGAATTTGTTGGTGTTTTTCAATGTTGCGTTTATTGTTGTTTTTCAATGTTGAGGTTGTTGTTGAATTTGTTGGTGTTTTTCAATGTTGAGGTTGTTGTTGTTTTTCAATGTTGAGGTTGTTGTTGAATTTGTTGGTGTTTTTCAATGTTGAAGTTGTTGTTGTTATTCAATGTTGAGGATGTTGTTGAATTTGTTGGTGCTTTTCAATGTTGAGGTTGTTGTTGAATTTGTTGGTGTTTTTCAATGTTGAGGTTGTTGTTGTTTTTCAATGTTGAGGTTGTTGTTGAATTTGTTGGTGTTTTTCAATGTTGAGTTTGTTGTTGAATTTGTTGGTGTTGTTCAATGTTGAGGTTGTTGTTGAATTTGTTGGTGTTTTTCAATGTTGAGGTTGTTGTTGAATTTGTTGGTGTTTTTCAATGTTGAGGTTGTTGGTGTTTTTCAATGTTGAGGTTGTTGTTGAATTTGTTGGTGTTTTTCAATGTTCAGATTGTTGTTGTTTTTCAATGTTGAGGTTGTTGTTGAATTTGTTGGTGTTTTTAAATGTTGAGGTTGTTGTTGAATTTGTTGGTGTTTTTCAATGTTGAGGTTGTTGTTTTTCAATGTTGAGGTTGTTGTTGAATTTGTTGGTGTTTTTCAATGTTGAGGTTGTTGTTGTTTTTCAATGTTGAGGTTGTTGTTGAATTTGTTGGTGTCTTTCAATTTTGAGGTTGTTGTTGAATTTGTTGGTGTTTTTCAATGTTGAAGTTGTTGTTGAATTTGTTGGTGTTTTTCAATGTTGAGGTTGTTGTTGTTTTTCAATGTTGAGGTTGTTGTTGAATTTGTTGGTGTTTTTCAATGTTGAGGTTGTTGTTGAATTTGTTGGTGTTTTTCAATGTTGAGGTTGTTGTTGTTTTTCAATGTTGAGGTTGTTGTTGAATTTGTTGGTGTTTTTCAATGTTGAGGTTGTTGTTGTTTTTCAATGTTGAGGTTGTTGAATTTGTTGGTGTTTTTCAATCTTGAGTTTGTTGTTGAATTTGTTGGTGTTTTTCAATGTTGAGGTTCTTGTTGAATTTGTAGGTGTTTTTTTCAATTTTGAGGTTGTTGGTGTTTTTCAATGTTGAGGTTGTTGTTGAATTTGATGGTGTTTTTCAATGTCGAGGTTGTCGTTGAATTTGTTGTTGTTTTTCAATGTTGAAGTTGTTGTTGAATTTGTTGGTGTTTTTCAATGTTGAGGTTGTTGTTGAATTTGTTGGTGTTTTTAAATGTTGAAGTTTTTGTTGAATTTGTTGGTGTTTTTCAATGTTGAGGTTGTTGTTGTTTTTCAATGTTGAGGTTGTTGTTGAATTTGTTGGTGTTTTTCAATGTTGAGGTTGTTGTTGTTTTTCAATGTTGAGGTTGTTGTTGAATTTGTTGGTGTTTTTCAATGTTGAGGTTGTTGTTGAATTTGTTGGTGTTTTTCAATGTTGAGGTTGTTCTTGTTTTTCAATGTTGAGGTTGTTGTTGAATATGTTTGTGTTTTTCAATGTTGAGGTTGTTGGTGTTTTTCAATGTTGAGGTTGTTGTTGAATTTGTTGGTGTTTTTCAATGTTGAGGTTGTTGTTGAATTTGTTGGTGTTTTTCAATGTTGAGGTTATTGTTCTTTTTCAATGTTGAGGTTGTTGTTGAGTTTGTTGGTGTTTTTCAATGTTGAGGTTGTTGTTGAATTTGTTGGTGTTTTTCAATGTTGAGGTTGTTGTTGTTTTTCATTGTTGAGGTTGTTGTTGAATTTGTTGGTGTTTTTCAATGTTGAGGTTGTTGTTGTTTTTCAATGTTGAGGTTGTTATTGAATTTGTTGTTGTTTTTCAATGTTGAGTTTGTTTTTGAATTTGTTGGTGTTTTTCAATGTTGAGGATGTTGTTGAATCTGTTGGTGTTTTTCAATGTTGAGGTTGTTGTTGTTTTTCAATGTTGAGGTTGTTGTTGGGTTTGTTGGTGTTTTTCAATGTTGAGGTTGTTGTTGAATTTGTTGGTGTTTTTCAATGTTGAGGTTGTTGTTGAATTTGTTGGTGTTTTTCAATGTTGAGGTTGTTGTTGTTTTGAAATGTTGGGGTTGTTGTTGAATTTGTTGGTGCTTTCAATTTTGAGGATGTTGTTGTTTTTCAATGTTGAGGTTGTTGTTGAATTTGTTGGTGTTTTTCCATGATGAAGTTGTTGTTGTTTTTCAAAGTTGAGGTTGTTGTTGAATTTGTTGGTGTTTTTCAATGTCGGGGTTGTTGTTGAATTTGTTGGTGTTTTTCAATGTTGAATTTTTTGTTGAATTTGTTGGTGTTTTTCAATGTTGAGGTTGTTGTTTTTCAATGTTGAGGCTGTTGATGAATTTGTTGGCGTTTTAAATGTTGAGGTTGTTGTTGAATTTGTTGGTGTTTTTAATGTTGAGGTTGTTGTTGAAGTTGCTGGTGTTTTGCAATGTTGAGGTTGTTGTTGTTTTTCAATGTTGAGGTTGTTGTTGAATTTGTTGGTGTTTTTCAATGTTGAGGTTGTTGTTGTTTTTCAATGTTGAGGTTGTTGTTGTATTTGTTGGTGTTTTTCAATTTCGAGGTTGTTGTTGTTTTTCAATGTTGAGGTTGTTGTTGAATTTGTTGGTGTTTTTCAATGTTGAGGTTGTTGTTGAATTTGTTGGTGTTTTTCAATGTTGAGGTTGTTGTTGTTTTTCAATGTTGAGGTTGTTGTTGAATTTGTTGGTGTTTTTCAATGTTGAGTTTGTTGTTGAATTTGTTGGTGTTGTTCAATGTTGAGGTTGTTGTTGAATTTGTTGGTGTTTTTCAATGTTGAGGTTGTTGTTGAATTTGTTGGTGTTTTTCAATGTTGAGGTTGTTGGTGTTTTTCAATGTTGAGGTTGTTGTTGAATTTGTTGGTGTTTTTCAATGTTCAGATTGTTGTTGTTTTCAATGTTGAGGTTGTTGTTGAATTTGTTGGTGTTTTTAAATGTTGAGGTTGTTGTTGAATTTGTTGGTGTTTTTCAATGTTGAGGTTGTTGTTTTTCAATGTTGAGGTTGTTGTTGAATTTGTTGGTGTTTTTCAATGTTGAGGTTGTTGTTGTTTTTCAATGTTGAGGTTGTTGTTGAATTTGTTGGTGTCTTTCAATTTTGAGGTTGTTGTTGAATTTGTTGGTGTTTTTCAATGTTGAAGTTGTTGTTTAATTTGTTGGTGTTTTTCAATGTTGAGGTTGTTGTTGTTTTTCAATGTTGAGGTTGTTGTTGAATTTGTTGGTGTTTTCAATGTTGAGGTTGTTGTTGAATTTGTTGGTGTTTTTCAATGTTGAGGTTGTTGTTGTTTTTCAATGTTGAGGTTGTTGTTGAATTTGTTGGTGTTTTTCAATGTTGAGGTTGTTGTTTTTTTTCAATGTTGAGGTTATTGTTGAATTTGTTGGTGTTTTTCATTGTTGAGGTTGCTGTTGTTTTTCAATGTTGAGGTTGTTGTTGAATTTATTGGTGTTTTTCAATGTTGAGTTTGTTGTTGTTTTTCAATGTTGAGGTTGTTGTTGAATTTGTTGGTGTTTTTCAATGCTGAGGTTGTTGTTGTTTTTCAATGTTGAGGTTGTTGTTGAATTGATGGTGTTTTTCAATGTTGAGGTTGTTGTTGTTTTTCAATGTTGAGGTTGTTGTTGAATTTGTTGGTGTTTTTCAATGTTGAGGTTGTTGTTGAATTTGTTGGTGTTTTTCAATGTCGAGGTTGTTGCTGTTTTTCAATGTTGAGGTTGTTGAATTTGTTGGTGTTTTTCAATCTTGAGTTTGTTGTTGAATTTGTTGGTGTTTTTCAATGTTGAGGTTGTTGTTGAATTTGTTGGTGTTCTTCAATGTTGAGGTTGTTGTTGTTTTTAAATGTTGAGGTTGTTGTTGAATTTGTTGGTGTTTTTTCAATTTTGAGGTTGTTGGTGTTTTTCAATGTTGAGGTTGTTGTTGAATTTGATGGTGTTTTTCAATGTCGAGGTTGTTGTTGAATTTGTTGTTGTTTTTCAATGTTGAAGTTGTTGTTGAATTTGTTGGTCTTTTTCAATTTCGAGGTTGTTGTTGAATTTGTTGGTGTTTTTCAATGTTGAGGTTGTTGTTGTTTTTCAATGTTGAGGTTGTTGTTGGGTTTGTTGGTGTTTTTCAATGTTGAGGTTGTTGTTGAATTTGTTGGTGTTTTTCAATGTTGAGGTTGTTGTTGAATTTGTTGGTGTTTTTCAATGTTGAGGTTGTTGTTGTTTTGAAATGTTGGGGTTGTTGTTGAATTTGTTGGTGCTTTCAATTTTGAGGATGTTGTTGTTTTTCAATGTTGAGGTTGTTGTTGAATTTGTTGGTGTTTTTCCATGATGAAGTTGTTGTTGTTTTTCAAAGTTGAGGTTGTTGTTGAATTTGTTGTTGTTTTTCAATGTCGGGGTTGTTGTTGAATTTGTTGGTGTTTTTCAATGTTGAATTTTTTGTTGAATTTGTTGGTGTTTTTCAATGTTGAGGTTGTTGTTTTTCAATGTTGAGGCTGTTGATGAATTTGTTGGCGTTTTTAAATGTTGAGGTTGTTGTTGAATTTGTTGGTGTTTTTAAATGTTGAGGTTGTTGTTGAAGTTGCTGGTGTTTTGCAATGTTGAGGTTGTTGTTGTTTTTCAATGTTGAGGTTGTTGTTGAATTTGTTGGTGTTTTTCAATGTTGAGGTTGTTGTTGTTTTTCAATGTTGAGGTTGTTGTTGTATTTGTTGGTGTTTTTCAATTTCGAGGTTGTTGTTGTTTTTCAATGTTGAGGTTGTTGTTGAATTTGTTGGTGTTTTTCAATGTTGAGGTTGTTGTTGAATTTGTTGGTGTTTTTCAATGTTGAGGTTGTTGTTGTTTTTCAATGTTGAGGTTGTTGTTGAATTTGTTGGTGTTTTTCAATGTTGAGGTTGTTGTTGTTTTTCAATGTTGAGGTTGTTGTTGAATTTGTTGGTGTTTTTCAATGTTGAGGTTGTTGTTGTTTTTCAATGCAGAGGTTGTTGTTGAATTTGTTGGTGTTTTTCAATGTTGAGGTTGTTGTTGAATTTGTTGGTGTTTTTCAATGTTGAGGTTGTTGTTGAATTTGTTGGTGTTTTTCAATGTTGAGGTTGTTGTTGAATTTGTTGGTGTTTTTCAATGTTGAGGTTGTTGTTGAATTTGTTGGTGTTTTTCAATGTTGAGGTTGTTGGTGTTTTTCAATGTTGAGGTTGTTGTTGAATTTGTTGGTGTTTTTCAATGTTTAGGTTGTTGTTTTTCAATGTTGAGGTTGTTGTTGAATTTGTTGGTGTTTTTCAATGTTGAGGTTGTTGTTGAATTTGTTGGTGTTTTTCAATGTTGCGTTTATTGTTGTTTTTCAATGTTGAGGTTGTTGTTGAATTTGTTGGTGTTTTTCAATGTTGAGGTTGTTGTTGTTTTTCAATGTTGAGGTTGTTGTTGAATTTGTTGGTGTTTTTCAATGTTGAAGTTGTTGTTGTTATTCAATGTTGAGGATGTTGTTGAATTTGTTGGTGCTTTTCAATGTTGAGGTTGTTGTTGAATTTGTTGGTGTTTTTCAATGTTGAGGTTGTTGTTGTTTTTCAATGTTGAGGTTGTTGTTGAATTTGTTGGTGTTTTTCAATGTTGAGTTTGTTGTTGAATTTGTTGGTGTTGTTCAATGTTGAGGTTGTTGTTGAATTTGTTGGTGTTTTTCAATGTTGAGGTTGTTGTTGAATTTGTTGGTGTCTTTCAATTTTGAGGTTGTTGTTGAATTTGTTGGTGTTTTTCAATGTTGAAGTTGTTGTTGAATTTGTTGGTGTTTTTCAATGTTGAGGTTGTTGTTGTTTTTCAATGTTGAGGTTGTTGTTGAATTTGTTGGTGTTTTTCAATGTTGAGGTTGTTGTTGAATTTGTTGGTGTTTTTCAATGTTGAGGTTGTTGTTGTTTTTCAATGTTGAGGTTGTTGTTGAATTTGTTGGTGTTTTTCAATGTTGAGGTTGTTGTTGTTTTTCAATGTTGAGGTTGTTGAATTTGTTGGTGTTTTTCAATCTTGAGTTTGTTGTTGAATTTGTTGGTGTTTTTCAATGTTGAGGTTCTTGTTGAATTTGTAGGTGTTTTTTCAATTTTGAGGTTGTTGGTGTTTTTCAATGTTGAGGTTGTTGTTGAATTTGATGGTGTTTTTCAATGTCGAGGTTGTCGTTGAATTTGTTGTTGTTTTTCAATGTTGAAGTTGTTGTTGAATTTGTTGGTGTTTTTCAATGTTGAGGTTGTTGTTGAATTTGTTGGTGTTTTTAAATGTTGAAGTTTTTGTTGAATTTGTTGGTGTTTTTCAATGTTGAGGTTGTTGTTGTTTTTCAATGTTGAGGTTGTTGTTGAATTTGTTGGTGTTTTTCAATGTTGAGGTTGTTGTTGTTTTTCAATGTTGAGGTTGTTGTTGAATTTGTTGGTGTTTTTCAATGTTGAGGTTGTTGTTGAATTTGTTGGTGTTTTTCAATGTTGAGGTTGTTCTTGTTTTTCAATGTTGAGGTTGTTGTTGAATATGTTTGTGTTTTTCAATGTTGAGGTTGTTGGTGTTTTTCAATGTTGAGGTTGTTGTTGAATTTGTTGGTGTTTTTCAATGTTGAGGTTGTTGTTGAATTTGTTGGTGTTTTTCAATGTTGAGGTTGTTGTTGTTTTTCATTGTTGAGGTTGTTGTTGAATTTGTTGGTGTTTTTCAATGTTGAGGTTGTTGTTGTTTTTCAATGTTGAGGTTGTTATTGAATTTGTTGTTGTTTTTCAATGTTGAGTTTGTTTTTGAATTTGTTGGTGTTTTTCAATGTTGAGGATGTTGTTGAATCTGTTGGTGTTTTTCAATGTTGAGGTTGTTGTTGTTTTTCAATGTTGAGGTTGTTGTTGGGTTTGTTGGTGTTTTTCAATGTTGAGGTTGTTGTTGAATTTGTTGGTGTTTTTCAATGTTGAGGTTGTTGTTGAATTTGTTGGTGTTTTTCAATGTTGAGGTTGTTGTTGTTTTGAAATGTTGGGGTTGTTGTTGAATTTGTTGGTGCTTTCAATTTTGAGGATGTTGTTGTTTTTCAATGTTGAGGTTGTTGTTGAATTTGTTGGTGTTTTTCCATGATGAAGTTGTTGTTGTTTTTCAAAGTTGAGGTTGTTGTTGAATTTGTTGGTGTTTTTCAATGTCGGGGTTGTTGTTGAATTTGTTGGTGTTTTTCAATGTTGAATTTTTTGTTGAATTTGTTGGTGTTTTTCAATGTTGAGGTTGTTGTTTTTCAATGTTGAGGCTGTTGATGAATTTGTTGGCGTTTTTAAATGTTGAGGTTGTTGTTGAATTTGTTGGTGTTTTTAAATGTTGAGGTTGTTGTTGAAGTTGCTGGTGTTTTGCAATGTTGAGGTTGTTGTTGTTTTTCAATGTTGAGGTTGTTGTTGAATTTGTTGGTGTTTTTCAATGTTGAGGTTGTTGTTGTTTTTCAATGTTGAGGTTGTTGTTGTATTTGTTGGTGTTTTTCAATTTCGAGGTTGTTGTTGTTTTTCAATGTTGAGGTTGTTGTTGAATTTGTTGGTGTTTTTCAATGTTGAGGTTGTTGTTGAATTTGTTGGTGTTTTTCAATGTTGAGGTTGTTGTTGTTTTTCAATGTTGAGGTTGTTGTTGAATTTGTTGGTGTTTTTCAATGTTGAGTTTGTTGTTGAATTTGTTGGTGTTGTTCAATGTTGAGGTTGTTGTTGAATTTGTTGGTGTTTTTCAATGTTGAGGTTGTTGTTGAATTTGTTGGTGTTTTTCAATGTTGAGGTTGTTGGTGTTTTTCAATGTTGAGGTTGTTGTTGAATTTGTTGGTGTTTTTCAATGTTCAGATTGTTGTTGTTTTTCAATGTTGAGGTTGTTGTTGAATTTGTTGGTGTTTTTAAATGTTGAGGTTGTTGTTGAATTTGTTGGTGTTTTTCAATGTTGAGGTTGTTGTTTTTCAATGTTGAGGTTGTTGTTGAATTTGTTGGTGTTTTTCAATGTTGAGGTTGTTGTTGTTTTTCAATGTTGAGGTTGTTGTTGAATTTGTTGGTGTCTTTCAATTTTGAGGTTGTTGTTGAATTTGTTGGTGTTTTTCAATGTTGAAGTTGTTGTTGAATTTGTTGGTGTTTTTCAATGTTGAGGTTGTTGTTGTTTTTCAATGTTGAGGTTGTTGTTGAATTTGTTGGTGTTTTTCAATGTTGAGGTTGTTGTTGAATTTGTTGGTGTTTTTCAATGTTGAGGTTGTTGTTGTTTTTCAATGTTGAGGTTGTTGTTGAATTTGTTGGTGTTTTTCAATGTTGAGGTTGTTGTTGTTTTTCAATGTTGAGGTTGTTGTTGAATTTGTTGGTGTTTTTCAATGTTGAGGTTGTTGCTGAATTTGTTGGTGTTTTTCAATGTTGAGGTTGTTGTTTTTTTTCAATGTTGAGGTTATTTTTGAATTTGTTGGTGTTTTTCATTGTTGAGGTTGCTGTTGTTTTTCAATGTTGAGGTTGTTGTTGAATTTGTTGGTGTTTTTCAATGTTGAGTTTGTTGTTGTTTTTCAATGTTGAGGTTGTTGTTGAATTTGTTGGTGTTTTTCAATGCTGAGGTTGTTGTTGTTTTTCAATGTTGAGGTTGTTGTTGAATTTGATGGTGTTTTTCAATGTTGAGGTTGTTGTTGTTTTTCAATGTTGAGGTTGTTGTTGAATTTGTTGGTGTTTTTCAATGTTGAGGTTGTTGTTGAATTTGTTGGTGTTTTTCAATGTCGAGGTTGTTGCTGTTTTTCAATGTTGAGGTTGTTGAATTTGTTGGTGTTTTTCAATCTTGAGTTTGTTGTTGAATTTGTTGGTGTTTTTCAATGTTGAGGTTGTTGTTGAATTTGTTGGTGTTCTTCAATGTTGAGGTTGTTGTTGTTTTTAAATGTTGAGGTTGTTGTTGAATTTGTTGGTGTTTTTTCAATTTTGAGGTTGTTGGTGTTTTTCAATGTTGAGGTTGTTGTTGAATTTGATGGTGTTTTTCAATGTCGAGGTTGTTGTTGAATTTGTTGTTGTTTTTCAATGTTGAAGTTGTTGTTGAATTTGTTGGTCTTTTTCAATTTCGAGGTTGTTGTTGAATTTGTTGGTGTTTTTCAATGTTGAGGTTGTTGTTGTTTTTCAATGTTGAGGTTGTTGTTGGGTTTGTTGGTGTTTTTCAATGTTGAGCTTGTTGTTGAATTTGTTGGTGTTTTTCAATGTTGAGGTTGTTGTTGAATTTGTTGGTGTTTTTCAATGTTGAGGTTGTTGTTGTTTTGAAATGTTGGGGTTGTTGTTGAATTTGTTGGTGCTTTCAATTTTGAGGATGTTGTTGTTTTTCAATGTTGAGGTTGTTGTTGAATTTGTTGGTGTTTTTCCATGATGAAGTTGTTGTTGTTTTTCAAAGTTGAGGTTGTTGTTGAATTTGTTGTTGTTTTTCAATGTCGGGGTTGTTGTTGAATTTGTTGGTGTTTTCAATGTTGAATTTTTTGTTGAATTTGTTGGTGTTTTTCAATGTTGAGGTTGTTGTTTTTCAATGTTGAGGCTGTTGATGAATTTGTTGGCGATTTTAAATGTTGAGGTTGTTGTTGAATTTGTTGGTGTTTTTAAATGTTGAGGTTGTTGTTGAAGTTGCTGGTGTTTTGCAATGTTGAGGTTGTTGTTGTTTTTCAATGTTGAGGTTGTTGTTGAATTTGTTGGTGTTTTTCAATGTTGAGGTTGTTGGTTGTTTTTCAATGTTGAGGTTGTTGTTGTATTTGTTGGTGTTTTTCAATTTCGAGGTTGTTGTTGTTTTTCAATGTTGAGGTTGTTGTTGAATTTGTTGGTGTTTTTCAATGTTGAGGTTGTTGTTGAATTTGTTGGTGTTTTTCAATGTTGAGGTTGTTGTTGTTTTTCAATGTTGAGGTTGTTGTTGAATTTGTTGGTGTTTTTCAATGTTGAGGTTGTTGTTGTTTTTCAATGTTGAGGTTGTTGTTGAATTTGTTGGTGTTTTTCAATGTTGAGGTTGTTGTTGTTTTTCAATGCAGAGGTTGTTGTTGAATTTGTTGGTGTTTTTCAATGTTGAGGTTGTTGTTGAATTTGTTGGTGTTTTTCAATGTTGAGGTTGTTGTTGAATTTGTTGGTGTTTTTCAATGTTGAGGTTGTTGTTGAATTTGTTGGTGTTTTTCAATGTTGAGGTTGTTGTTGAATTTGTTGGTGTTTTTCAATGTTGAGGTTGTTGGTGTTTTTCAATGTTGAGGTTGTTGTTGAATTTGTTGGTGTTTTTCAATGTTTAGGTTGTTGTTTTTCAATGTTGAGGTTGTTGTTGAATTTGTTGGTGTTTTTCAATGTTGAGGTTGTTGTTGAATTTGTTGGTGTTTTTCAATGTTGCGTTTATTGTTGTTTTTCAATGTTGAGGTTGTTGTTGAATTTGTTGGTGTTTTTCAATGTTGAGGTTGTTGTTGTTTTTCAATGTTGAGGTTGTTGTTGAATTTGTTGGTGTTTTTCAATGTTGAAGTTGTTGTTGTTATTCAATGTTGAGGATGTTGTTGAATTTGTTGGTGCTTTTCAATGTTGAGGTTGTTGTTGAATTTGTTGGTGTTTTTCAATGTTGAGGTTGTTGTTGTTTTTCAATGTTGAGGTTGTTGTTGAATTTGTTGGTGTTTTTCAATGTTGAGTTTGTTGTTGAATTTGTTGGTGTTGTTCAATGTTGAGGTTGTTGTTGAATTTGTTGGTGTTTTTCAATGTGAGGTTGTTGTTGAATTTGTTGGTGTTTTTCAATGTTGAGGTTGTTGGTGTTTTTCAATGTTGAGGTTGTTGTTGAATTTGTTGGTGTTTTTCAATGTTCAGATTGTTGTTGTTTTTCAATGTTGAGGTTGTTGTTGAATTTGTTGGTGTTTTTAAATGTTGAGGTTGTTGTTGAATTTGTTGGTGTTTTTCAATGTTGAGGTTGTTGTTTTTCAATGTTGAGGTTGTTGTTGAATTTGTTGGTGTTTTTCAATGTTGAGGTTGTTGTTGTTTTTCAATGTTGAGGTTGTTGTTGAATTTGTTGGTGTCTTTCAATTTTGAGGTTGTTGTTGAATTTGTTGGTGTTTTTCAATGTTGAAGTTGTTGTTGTTTTTCAATGTTGAGGTTGTTGTTGAATTTGTTGGTGTTTTTCAATGTTGAGGTTGTTGTTGTTTTTCAATGTTGAGGTTGTTGTTGAATTTGTTGGTGTTTTTCAATGTTGAGGTTGTTGCTGAATTTGTTGGTGTTTTTCAATGTTGAGGTTGTTGTTTTTTTTCAATGTTGAGGTTATTGTTGAATTTGTTGGTGTTTTTCATTGTTGAGGTTGCTGTTGTTTTTCAATGTTGAGGTTGTTGTTGAATTTGTTGGTGTTTTTCAATGTTGAGTTTGTTGTTGTTTTTCAATGTTGAGGTTGTTGTTGAATTTGTTGGTGTTTTTCAATGCTGAGGATGTTGTTGTTTTTCAATGTTGAGGTTGTTGTTGAATTTGATGGTGTTTTTCAATGTTGAGGTTGTTGTTGTTTTTCAATGTTGAGGTTGTTGTTGAATTTGTTGGTGTTTTTCAATGTTGAGGTTGTTGTTGAATTTGTTGGTGTTTTTCAATGTCGAGGTTGTTGCTGTTTTTCAATGTTGAGGTTGTTGAATTTGTTGGTGTTTTTCAATCTTGAGTTTGTTGTTGAATTTGTTGGTGTTTTTCAATGTTGAGGTTGTTGTTGAATTTGTTGGTGTTCTTCAATGTTGAGGTTGTTGTTGTTTTTAAATGTTGAGGTTGTTGTTGAATTTGTTGGTGTTTTTTCAATTTTGAGGTTGTTGGTGTTTTTCAATGTTGAGGTTGTTGTTGAATTTGATGGTGTTTTTCAATGTCGAGGTTGTTGTTGAATTTGTTGTTGTTTTTCAATGTTGAAGTTGTTGTTGAATTTGTTGGTCTTTTTCAATTTCGAGGTTGTTGTTGAATTTGTTGGTGTTTTTCAATGTTGAAGTTTTTGTTGAATTTGTTGGTGTTTTTCAATATTGAGGTTGTTGTTGTTTTTCAATGTTGAGGTTGTTGTTGAATTTGTTGGTGTTTTTCAATGTTGAGGTTGTTGTTGTTTTTCAATGTTGAGGTTGTTGTTGAATTTGTTGGTGTTTTTCAATGTTGAGGTTGTTGTTGAATTTGTTGGTGTTTTTCAATGTTGAGGTTTTTCTTGTTTTTCAATGTTGAGGTTTTTGTTGAATTTGTTGGTGTTTTTCAATGTTGAGGTTGTTGTTGTTTTTCAATGTTGAGGTTGTTGTTGAATTTGTCGGTGTTTTTCAATGTTGAGGTTGTTGTTGTTTTTCAATGTTGAGGTTGTTGTTGAATTTGTTGGTGTTTTTCAATGTTGAAGTTGTTGTTGAATTTGTTTGTGTTTTTCAATGTTGAGGTTGTTGTTTTTCAATGTTGAGGTTGTTGTTGAATTTGTTGGTGTTTTTCAATGTTGAGTTTGTTGTTGTTTTTCAATGTTGAGGTTGTTGTTGAATATGTTTGTGTTTTTCAATGTTGAGGTTGTTGTTGTTTTTCAATGTTGAGTTTGTTGTTGAATTTGTTGGTGTTTTTCAATGTTGTGGTTGTTGGTGTTTTTCAATGTTGAGGTTGTTGTTGAATTTATGGTGTTTTTCAATGTTGAGGTTGTTGTTGAATTTGTTGGTGTTTTTCAATGTTGAGGTTGTTGTTGTTTTTCAATGTTGAGGTTGTTGTTGAATTTGTTGGTGTTTTTCAATGTTGAGGTTGTTGTTGTTTTTCAATGTTGAGGTTGTTGTTGAATTTGTTGGTGTTTTTCAATGTTGAGGTTGTTGTTGTTTTTCAATGTTGAGGTTGTTGTTGAATTTGTTGGTGTTTTTCAATGTTGAGGTTGTTGGTCATTTTCAATGTTGAGGTTGTTGTTGAATTTGTTGGTGTTTTTCAATGTTGAGGTTGTTGTTGAATTTGTTGGTGTTTTTCAATGTTGAGGTTGTTGTTGTTTTTCAATGTTGAGGTTGTTGTTGTTTTTCAATGCTGAGGTTGTTGTTGAATTTGTTGGTGGTTTTCAATGTTGAGGTTCTTGTTGAATTTGTTGGTGTTTTTCAATGTTGAGGTTGTTGTTGTTATTCAATTTTGAGGTTGTTGTTGAATTTGTTGGTGTTTTTCAATGTTGAGGTTGTTGTTGTTTTTCAATGTTGAGGTTGTTGTTGAATTTGTTGTTGTTTTTCAATGTTGAGTTTGTTGTTGTTTTTCAATGTTGAGGTTGTTGTTGAATTTGTTGGTGTTTTTCAATGTTGAGGTTGTTGGTGTTTTTCAAAGTTGAGGTTGTTGTTGAATTTTTGGTGTTTTTCAATGTTGAGGTTGTTGTTGAATTTGTTGGTGTTTTTCAATGTTGAGGTTGTTGTTGTTTTTAAATGTTGATGTTGCTGTTGAATTTGTTGGTGTTTTTTCAATTTTGAGGTTGTTGGTGTTTTTCAATGTTGATGTTGTTGTTGAATTTGATGGTGTTTTTCAATGTCGAGGTTGTTGTTGAATTTGTTGGTATTTTTCAATGTTGAAGTTGTTGTTGAATTTCTTGGTGTTTTTCTATTTCGAGGTTGTTGTTGAAATTGTTGGTGTTTTTCAATGTTGAAGTTTTTGTTGAATTTGTTGGTGTTTTTCAATGTTGAGGTTGTTGTTGTTTTTCAATGTTGAGGTTGTTGTTGAATTTGTTGGTGTTTTTCAACGTTGAGGTTGTTGTTCTTTTTCAATGCTGAGGTTGTTGTTGAATTTGTTGTTGTTTTTCAATGTTGAGGTTGTTGTTGAATTTGTTGGTGTTTTTCAATGTTGAGGTTGTTGTTGTTTTTCAATGTTGAGGTTGTTGTTGAATTTGTTGGTGTTTTTCAATGTTGAGGTTGTTGTTGTTTTTCAATGTTGAGGTTGTTGTTGAATTTGTTGGTGTTTTTCAATGTTGAAGTTGTTGTTGAATTTGTTGGTGTTTTTCAATGTTGAGGTTGTTGTTGTTTTTCAATGTTGAGGTTGTTGTTGAATTTATTGGTGTTTTTCAATGTTGAGTTTGTTGTTGTTTTTCAATGTTGAGGTTGTTGTTGAATTTGTTGGTGTTTTTCAATGTTGAGTTTGTTGTTGAATTTGTTGGTGTTTTTCAATGTTGAGGCTGTTGGTGTTTTTCAATGTTGAGGTTGTTGTTGAATTTATGCTGTTTTTCAATGTTGAGGTTGTTGTTGAATTTGTTGGTGTTTTTCAATGTTGAGGTTGTTGTTGAATTTGTTGTTGTTTTTCAATGTTGAGTTTGTTGTTGAATTTGTTGGTGTTTTTCAATGTTGAGGCTGTTGGTCTTTTTCAATGTTGAGGTTGTTGTTGAATTTATGCTGTTTTTCAATGTTGAGGTTGTTGTTGAATTTGTTGGTGTTTTTCAACGTTGAGGTTGTTGTTGTTATTCAATGTTGAGGTTGTTGTTGAATTTGTTGGTGTTTTTCAATGTTGAGGTTGTTGTTTTTCAATGTTGAGGTTGTTGTTGAATTTGTTGGTGTTTTTCAATGTTGAGGTTGTTGGTGTTTTTCAATGTTGAGGTTGTTGTTGAATTTGTTCGTGTTTTTCAATGTTGAGGTTGTTGTTGAATTTGTTGGTGTTTTTCAATGTTGAGGTTGTTGTTGTTTTTCAATGTTGAGGTTGTTGTTGAATTTGTTGTTGTTTTTCAATGTTGAGTTTGTTGTTGTTTTTCAATGTTGAGGTTGTTGTTGAATTTGTTGGTGTTTTTCAATGTTGAGGTTGTTGGTGTTTTTCAAAGTTGAGGTTGTTGTTGAATTTTTTGGTGTTTTTCAATGTTGAGGTTGTTGGTGTTTTTCAATGTTGAGGTTGTTGTTGAATTTGTTGGTGTTTTTCAATGTTGAGGTTGTTGTTGAATTTGTTGGTGTTTGTCAATGTTGAGGTTGTTGTTGTTTTTCAATGTTGAGGTTGTTGTTGAATTTGTTGTTGTTTTTCAATGTTGAGTTTGTTGTTGTTTTTCAATGTTGAGGTTGTTGTTGAATTTGTTGGTGTTTTTCAATGTTGAGTTTGTTGGTGTTTTTCAAAGTTGAGGTTGTTGTTGAATTTGTTGGTGTTTTTCAATGTTGAGGTTGTTGGTGTTTTTCAATGTTGAGGTTGTTGTTGAATTTGTTGGTGTTTTTCAATGTTGAGGTTGTTGTTGAATTTGTTGGTGTTTTTCAATGTTGAGTTTGTTGGTGTTTTTCAAAGTTGAGGTTGTTGTTGAATTTGTTGGTGTTTTTCAATGTTGAGGTTGTTGGTGTTTTTCAATGTTGAGGTTGTTGTTGAATTTATGCTGTTTTTCAATGTTGAGGTTGTTGTTGAATTTGTTGGTGTTTTTCAATGTTGAGGTTGTTGTTGTTATTCAATGTTGAGGTTGTTGTTGAATTTGTTGGTGTTTTTCAATGTTGAGGTTGTTGTTTTTCAATGTTGAGGTTGTTGTTGAATTTGTTGGTGTTTTTCAATGTTGAGGTTGTTGTTGTTTTTCAATGTTGAGGTTGTTGTTGAATTTGTTGGTGTTTTTCAATGTTGAGGTTGTTGGTGTTTTTCAATGTTGAGGTTGTTGTTGAATTTGTTCGTGTTTTTCAATGTTGAGGTTGTTGTTGAATTTGTTGGTGTTTTTCAATGTTGAGGTTGTTGTTGTTTTTCAATGTTGAGGTTGTTGTTGAATTTGTTGTTGTTTTTCAATGTTGAGTTTGTTGTTGTTTTTCAATGTTGAGGTTGTTGTTGAATTTGTTGGTGTTTTTCAATGTTGAGGTTGTTGGTGTTTTTCAAAGTTGAGGTTGTTGTTGAATTTTTTGGTGTTTTTCAATGTTGAGGTTGTTGGTGTTTTTCAATGTTGAGGTTGTTGTTGAATTTGTTGGTGTTTTTCAATGTTGAGGTTGTTGTTTGAATTTGTTGGTGTTTGTCAATGTTGAGGTTGTTGTTGTTTTTCAATGTTGAGGTTGTTGTTGAATTTGTTGTTGTTTTTCAATGTTGAGTTTGTTGTTGTTTTTCAATGTTGAGGTTGTTGTTGAATTTATTGGTGTTTTTCAATGTTGAGTTTGTTGGTGTTTTTCAAAGTTGAGGTTGTTGTTGAATTTGTTGGTGTTTTTCAATGTTGAGGTTGTTGTTGTTTTTCAATGTTGAGGTTGTTGTTGAATTTGTTGGTGTTTTTCAATGTTGAGGTTGTTGTTGAATTTGTTGGTGTTTTTCAATGTTGAGGTTGTTGTTGTTTTTCAATGTTGAGGTTGTTGTTGAATTTGTTGTTGTTTTTCAATGTTGAGTTTGTTGTTGTTTTTCAATGTTGAGGTTGTTGTTGAATTTGTTGGTGTTTTTCAATGTTGAGGTTGTTGGTGTTTTTCAAAGTTGAGGTTGTTGTTGAATTTTTGGTGTTTTTCAATGTTGAGGTTGTTGTTGAATTTGTTGGTGTTTTTCAATGTTGAGGTTGTTGTTGTTTTTCAATGTTGAGGTTGTTGTTGAGTTTGTTGGTGTTTTTCAATGTTGAGGTTGTTGTTGAATTTGTTGGTGTTTTTCAATGTTGAGGTTGTTGGTGTTTTTCAATGTTGAGGTTGTTGTTGAATTTGTTGGTGTTTTTCAATGTTCAGATTGTTGTTGTTTTTCAATGTTGAGGTTGTTGTTGAATTTGTTGGTGTTTTTAAATGTTGAGGTTGTTGTTGAATTTGTTGGTGTTTTTCAATGTTGAGGTTGTTGTTGTTTTTCAATGTTGAGGTTGTTGTTGAATTTGTTGGTGTTTTTCAATGTTGAGGTTCTTGTTGTTTTTCAATGTTGAGGTTGTTGTTGAATTTGATGGTGTCTTTCAATTTTGAGGTTGTTGTTGAATTTGTTGGTGTTTTTCAATGTTGAAGTTGTTGTTGAATTTGTTGGTGTTTTTCAATGTTGAGGTTGTTGTTGTTTTTCAATGTTGAGGTTGTTGTTGAATTTGTTGGTGTTTTTCAATGTTGAGGTTGTTGTTGAATTTGTTGGTGTTTTTCAATGTTGAGGTTGTTGTTGTTTTTCAATGTTGAGGTTGTTGTTGAATTTGTTGGTGTTTTTCAATGTTGAGGTTGTTGTTGTTTTTCAATGTTGAGGTTGTTGTTGAATTTGTTGGTGTTTTTCAATGTTGAGGTTGTTGCTGAATTTGTTGGTGTTTTTCAATGTTGAGGTTGTTGTTTTTTTTCAATGTTGAGGTTATTGTTGAATTTGTTGGTGTTTTTCATTGTTGAGGTTGCTGTTGTTTTTCAATGTTGAGGTTGTTGTTGAATTTGTTGGTGTTTTTCAATGTTGAGTTTGTTGTTGTTTTTCAATGTTGAGGTTGTTGTTGAATTTGTTGGTGTTTTTCAATGCTGAGGTTGTTGTTGTTTTTCAATGTTGAGGTTGTTGTTGAATTTGATGGTGTTTTTCAATGCTGAGGTTGTTGTTGTTTTTCAATGTTGAGGTTGTTGTTGAATTTGTTGGTGTTTTTCAATGTTGATGTTGTTGTTGAATTAGTTGGTGTTTTTCAATGTCGAGGTTGTTGCTGTTTTTCAATGTTGAGGTTGTTGAATTTGTTGGTGTTTTTCAATCTTGAGTTTGTTGTTGAATTTGTTGGTGTTTTTCAATGTTGAGGTTGTTGTTGAATTTGTTGGTGTTTTTCAATGTTGAGGTTGTTGTTGTTTATAAATGTTGAGGTTGTTGTTGAATTTGTTGGTGTTTTTTCAATTTTGAGGTTGTTGGTGTTTTTCAATGTTGAGGTTGTTGTTGAATTTGATGGTGTTTTTCAATGTCGAGGTTGTTGTTGAATTTGTTGTTGTTTTTCAATGTTGAAGTTGTTGTTGAATTTGTTGGTCTTTTTCAATTTCGAGGTTGTTGTTGAATTTGTTGGTGTTTTTCAATGTTGAAGTTTTTGTTGAATTTGTTGGTGTTTTTCAATGTTGAGGTTGTTGTTGTTTTTCAATGTTGAGGTTGTTGTTGAATTTGTTGGTGTTTTTCAATGTTGAGGTTGTTGTTGTTTTTCAATGTTGAGGTTGTTGTTGAATTTGTTGGTGTTTTTCAATGTTGAGGTTGTTGTTGAATTTGTTGGTGTTTTTCAATGTTGAGGTTGTTCTTGTTTTTCAATGTTGAGGTTGTTGTTGAATTTGTTGGTGTTTTACAATGTTGCGGTTGTTGTTGTTTTTCAATGTTGAGGTTGTTGTTGAATTTGTCGGTGTTTTTCAATGTTGAGGTTGTTGTTGTTTTTCAATGTTGAGGTTGTTGTTGAATTTGTTGGTGTTTTTCAATGTTGAAGTTGTTGTTGAATTTGTTGGTGTTTTTCAATGTTGAGGTTGTTGTTGTTTTTCAATGTTGAGGTTGTTGTTGAATTTGTTGGTGTTTTTCAATGTTGAGTTTGTTGTTGTTTTTCAATGTTGAGGTTGTTGTGGAATATGTTTGTGTTTTTCAATGTTGAGGTTGTTGTTGTTTTTCAATGTTGAGTTTGTTGTTGAATTTGTTGGTGTTTTTCAATGTTGAGGTTGTTGGTGTTTTTCAATGTTGAGGTTGTTGTTGAATTTATGGTGTTTTTCAATGTTGAGGTTGTTGTTGAATTTGTTGGTGTTTTTCAATGTTGAGGTTGTTGTTGTTTTTCAATGTTGAGGTTGTTGTTGAATTTGTTGTTGTTTTTCAATGTTGAGTTTGTTGTTGTTTTTCAATGTTGAGGTTGTTGTTGAATTTGTTGGTGTTTTTCAATGTTGAGGTTGTTGGTGTTTTTCAAAGTTGAGGTTGTTGTTGAATTTTTGGTGTTTTTCAATGTTGAGGTTGTTGTTGAATTTGTTGGTGTTTTTCAATGTTGAGGTTGTTGTTGTTTTTCAATGTTGAGGTTGTTGTTGAGTTTGTTGGTGTTTTTCAATGTTGAGGTTGTTGTTGAATTTGTTGGTGTTTTTCAATGTTGAGGTTGTTGGTGTTTTTCAATGTTGAGGTTGTTGTTGAATTTGTTGGTGTTTTTCAATGTTCAGATTGTTGTTGTTTTTCAATGTTGAGGTTGTTGTTGAATTTGTTGGTGTTTTTAAATGTTGAGGTTGTTGTTGAATTTGTTGGTGTTTTTCAATGTTGAGGTTGTTGTTGTTTTTCAATGTTGAGGTTGTTGTTGAATTTGTTGGTGTTTTTCAATGTTGAGGTTCTTGTTGTTTTTCAATGTTGAGGTTGTTGTTGAATTTGATGGTGTCTTTCAATTTTGAGGTTGTTGTTGAATTTGTTGGTGTTTTTCAATGTTGAAGTTGTTGTTGAATTTGTTGGTGTTTTTCAATGTTGAGGTTGTTGTTGTTTTTCAATGTTGAGGTTGTTGTTGAATTTGTTGGTGTTTTTCAATGTTGAGGTTGTTGTTGAATTTGTTGGTGTTTTTCAATGTTGAGGTTGTTGTTGTTTTTCAATGTTGAGGTTGTTGTTGAATTTGTTGGTGTTTTTCAATGTTGAGGTTGTTGTTGTTTTTCAATGTTGAGGTTGTTGTTGAATTTGTTGGTGTTTTTCAATGTTGAGGTTGTTGCTGAATTTGTTGGTGTTTTTCAATGTTGAGGTTGTTGTTTTTTTTCAATGTTGAGGTTATTGTTGAATTTGTTGGTGTTTTTCATTGTTGAGGTTGCTGTTGTTTTTCAATGTTGAGGTTGTTGTTGAATTTGTTGGTGTTTTTCAATGTTGAGTTTGTTGTTGTTTTTCAATGTTGAGGTTGTTGTTGAATTTGTTGGTGTTTTTCAATGCTGAGGTTGTTGTTGTTTTTCAATGTTGAGGTTGTTGTTGAATTTGATGGTGTTTTTCAATGCTGAGGTTGTTGTTGTTTTTCAATGTTGAGGTTGTTGTTGAATTTGTTGGTGTTTTTCAATGTTGATGTTGTTGTTGAATTAGTTGGTGTTTTTCAATGTCGAGGTTGTTGCTGTTTTTCAATGTTGAGGTTGTTGAATTTGTTGGTGTTTTTCAATCTTGAGTTTGTTGTTGAATTTGTTGGTGTTTTTCAATGTTGAGGTTGTTGTTGAATTTGTTGGTGTTTTTCAATGTTGAGGTTGTTGTTGTTTATAAATGTTGAGGTTGTTGTTGAATTTGTTGGTGTTTTTTCAATTTTGAGGTTGTTGGTGTTTTTCAATGTTGAGGTTGTTGTTGAATTTGATGGTGTTTTTCAATGTCGAGGTTGTTGTTGAATTTGTTGTTGTTTTTCAATGTTGAAGTTGTTGTTGAATTTGTTGGTCTTTTTCAATTTCGAGGTTGTTGTTGAATTTGTTGGTGTTTTTCAATGTTGAAGTTTTTGTTGAATTTGTTGGTGTTTTTCAATGTTGAGGTTGTTGTTGTTTTTCAATGTTGAGGTTGTTGTTGAATTTGTTGGTGTTTTTCAATGTTGAGGTTGTTGTTGTTTTTCAATGTTGAGGTTGTTGTTGAATTTGTTGGTGTTTTTCAATGTTGAGGTTGTTGTTGAATTTGTTGGTGTTTTTCAATGTTGAGGTTGTTCTTGTTTTTCAATGTTGAGGTTGTTGTTGAATTTGTTGGTGTTTTACAATGTTGCGGTTGTTGTTGTTTTTCAATGTTGAGGTTGTTGTTGAATTTGTCGGTGTTTTTCAATGTTGAGGTTGTTGTTGTTTTTCAATGTTGAGGTTGTTGTTGAATTTGTTGGTGTTTTTCAATGTTGAAGTTGTTGTTGAATTTGTTGGTGTTTTTCAATGTTGAGGTTGTTGTTGTTTTTCAATGTTGAGGTTGTTGTTGAATTTGTTGGTGTTTTTCAATGTTGAGTTTGTTGTTGTTTTTCAATGTTGAGGTTGTTGTGGAATATGTTTGTGTTTTTCAATGTTGAGGTTGTTGTTGTTTTTCAATGTTGAGTTTGTTGTTGAATTTGTTGGTGTTTTTCAATGTTGAGGTTGTTGGTGTTTTTCAATGTTGAGGTTGTTGTTGAATTTATGGTGTTTTTCAATGTTGAGGTTGTTGTTGAATTTGTTGGTGTTTTTCAATGTTGAGGTTGTTGTTGTTTTTCAATGTTGAGGTTGTTGTTGAATTTGTTGGTGTTTTTCAATGTTGAGGTTGTTGTTGTTTTTCAATGTTGAGGTTGTTGTTGAATTTGTTGGTGTTTTTCAATGTTGAGGTTGTTGTTGTTTTTCAATGTTGAGGTTGTTGTTGAATTTGTTGGTGTTTTTCAATGTTGAGGTTGTTGGTGTTTTTCAATGTTGAGGTTGTTGTTGAATTTGTTGGTGTTTTTCAATGTTGAGGTTGTTGTTGAATTTGTTGGTGTTTTTCAATGTTGAGGTTGTTGTTGTTTTTCAATGTTGAGGTTGTTGTTGTTTTTCAATGCTGAGGTTGTTGTTGAATTTGTTGGTGGTTTTCAATGTTGAGGTTGTTGTTGAATTTGTTGGTGTTTTTCAATGTTGAGGTTGTTGTTGTTATTCAATTTTGAGGTTGTTGTTGAATTTGTTGGTGTTTTTCAATGTTGAGGTTGTTGTTGTTTTTCAATGTTGAGCTTGTTGTTGAATTTGTTGGTGTTTTTCAATGTTGAGGTTGTTGTTGAATTTGTTGGTGTTTTTCAATGTTGAGGTTGTTGTTGTTTTTCAATGTTGAGGTTGTGGTTGAGTTTGTTGGTGTTTTTCAATGTTGAGGTTGTTGTTGAATTTGTTGGTGTTTTTCAATCTTGAGGTTGTTGTTGAATTTGTTGGTGTTTTTCAATGTTGAGGTTGTTGTTGTTTTTAAATGTTGAGGTTGTTGTTGAATTTGTTGGTGTTTTTTCAATTTTGAGGTTGTTGGTGTTTTTCAATGTTGATGTTGTTGTTGAATTTGATGGTGTTTTTCAATGTCGAGGTTGTTGTTGAATTTGTTGGTATTTTTCAATGTTGAAGTTGTTGTTGAATTTGTTGGTGTTTTTCTATTTCGAGGTTGTTGTTGAAATTGTTGGTGTTTTTCAAAGTTGAAGTTTTTGTTGAATTTGTTGGTGTTTTTCAATGTTGAGGTTGTTGTTGTTTTTCAATGTTGAGGTTGTTGTTGAATTTGTTGGTGTTTTTCAACGTTGAGGTTGTTGTTCTTTTTCAATGCTGAGGTTGTTGTTGAATTTGTTGTTGTTTTTCAATGTTGAGGTTGTTGTTGAATTTGTTGGTGTTTTTCAATGTTGAGGTTGTTGTTGTTTTTCAATGTTGAGGTTGTTGTTGAATTTGTTGGTGTTTTTCAATGTTGAGGTTGTTGTTGTTTTTCAATGTTGAGGTTGTTGTTGAATTTGTTGGTGTTTTTCAATGTTGAAGTTGTTGTTGAATTTGTTGGTGTTTTTCAATGTTGAGGTTGTTGTTGTTTTTCAATGTTGAGGTTGTTGTTGAATTTGTTGGTGTTTTTCATTGTAGAGTTTGTTGTTGTTTTTCAATGTTGAGGTTGTTGTTGAATTTGTTGGTGTTTTTCAATGTTGAGTTTGTTGTTGAATTTGTTGGTGTTTTTCAATGTTGAGGCTGTTGGTGTTTTTCAATGTTGAGGTTGTTGTTGAATTTATGCTGTTTTGCAATGTTGAGGTTGTTGTTGAATTTGTTGGTGTTTTTCAATGTTGAGGTTGTTGTTGAATTTGTTGTTGTTTTTCAATGTTGAGTTTGTTGTTGAATTTGTTGGTGTTTTTCAATGTTGAGGCTGCTGGTGTTTTTCAATGTTGAGGTTGTTGTTGAATTTATGCTGTTTTTCAATGTTGAGGTTGTTGTTGAATTTGTTGGTGTTTTTCACTGTTGAGGTTGTTGTTGTTTTTCAATGTTGAGGTTGTTGTTGAATTTGTTGGTGTTTTTCAATGTTGAGGTTGTTGTTTTTCAATGTTGAGGTTGTTGTTGAATTTGTTGGTGTTTTTCATTGTTGAGGTTGCTGTTGTTTTTCAATGTTGAGGTTGTTGTTGAATTTGTTGGTGTTTTTCAATGTTGAGTTTGTTGTTGTTTTTCAATGTTGAGGTTGTTGTTGAATTTCTTGGTGTTTTTCAATGCTGAGGTTGTTGTTGTTTTTCAATGTTGAGGTTGTTGTTGAATTTGATGGTGTTTTTCAATGTTGAGGTTGTTGTTGTTTTTCAATGTTGAGGTTGTTGTTGAATTTGTTGGTGTTTTTCAATGTTGAGGTTGTTGTTGAATTTGTTGGTGTTTTTCAATGTCGAGGTTGTTGCTGTTTTTCAATGTTGAGGTTGTTGAATTTGTTGGTGTTTTTCAATCTTGAGTTTGTTGTTGAATTTGTTGGTGTTTTTCAATGTTGAGGTTGTTGTTGAATTTGTTGGTGTTTTTCAATGTTGAGGTTGTTGGTGTTTTTCAATGTTGAGGTTGTTGTTGAATTTGTTCCTGTTTTTCAATGTTGAGGTTGTTGTTGAATTTGTTCGTGTTTTTCAATGTTGAGGTTGTTGTTGTTTTTCAATGTTGAGGTTGTTGTTGAATTTGTTGGTGTTTTTCAATGTTGAGGTTGTTGTTGTTTTTCAATGTTGAGGTTGTTGTTGAATTTGTTGGTGTTTTTCAATGTTGAAGTTGTTGTTGAATTTGTTGGTGTTTTTCAATGTTGAGGTTGTTGTTGTTTTTCAATGTTGAGGTTGTTGTTGAATTTGTTGTTGTTTTTCAATGTTGAGTTTGTTGTTGTTTTTCAATGTTGAGGTTGTTGTTGAATTTGTTGGTGTTTTTCAATGTTGAGGTTGTTGGTGTTTTTCAAAGTTGAGGTTGTTGTTGAATTTGTTGGTGTTTTTCAAAGTCGAGGTTGTTGCTGTTTTTCAATGTTGAGGTTGTTGAATTTCTTGGTGTTTTTCAATCTTGAGTTTGTTGTTGAATTTGTTGGTGTTTTTCAATGTTGAGGTTGTTGTTGAATTTGTTGGTGTTTTTCAATGTTGAGGTTGTTTTTTTTTTAAATGTTGAGGTTGTTGTTGAATTTGTTGGTGTTTTTTCAATTTTGAGGTTGTTGGTGTTTTTCAATGTTGAGGTTGTTGTTGAATTTGATGGTGTTTTTCAATGTCGAGGTTGTTGTTGAATTTGTTGTTGTTTTTCAATGTTGAAGTTGTTGTTGAATTTGTTGGTCTTTTTCAATTTCGAGGTTGTTGTTGAATTTGTTGGTGTTTTTCAATGTTGAAGTTTTTGTTGAATTTGTTGGTGTTTTTCAATGTTGAGGTTGTTGTTGTTTTTCAATGTTGAGGTCGTTGTTGAATTTGTTGGTGTTTTTCAATGTTGAGGTTGTTGTTGTTTTTCAATGTTGAGGTTGTTGTTGAATTTGTTGGTGTTTTTCAATGTTGAGGTTGTTGTTGAATTTGTTGGTGTTTTTCAATGTTGAGGTTGTTCTTGTTTTTCAATGTTGAGGTTGTTGTTGAATTTGTTGGTGTTTTTCAATGTTGCGGTTGTTCTTGTTTTTCAATGTTGAGGTTGTTGTTGAATTTGTCGGTGTTTTTCAATGTTGAGGTTGTTGTTGTTTTTCAATGTTGAGGTTGTTGTTGAATTTGTTGGTGTTTTTCAATGTAGAAGTTGTTGTTGAATTTGTTGGTGTTTTTCAATGTTGAGGTTGTTGTTGTTTTTCAATGTTGAGGTTGTTGTTGAATTTGTTGGTGTTTTTCAATGTTGAGTTTGTTGTTGTTTTTCAATGTTGAGGTTGTTGTTGAATATGTTTGTGTTTTTCAATGTTGAGGTTGTTGTTGTTTTTCAATGTTGAGTTTGTTGTTGAATTTGTTGGTGTTTTTCAATGTTGAGGTTGTTGGTGTTTTTCAATGTTGAGGTTGTTGTTGAATTTATGGTGTTTTTCAATGTTGAGGTTGTTGTTGAATTTGTTGGTGTTTTTCAATGTTGAGGTTGTTGTTGTTTTTCAATGTTGAGGTTGTTGTTGAATTTGTTGGTGTTTTTCAATGTTGAGGTTGTTGTTGAATTTGTTGGTGTTTTTCAATGTTGAGGTTGTTCTTGTTTTTCAATGTTGAGGTTGTTGTTGAATTTGTTGGTGTTTTTCAATGTTGCGGTTGTTGTTGTTTTTCAATGTTGAGGTTGTTGTTGAATTTGTCGGTGTTTTTCAATGTTGAGGTTGTTGTTGTTTTTCAATGTTGAGGTTGTTGTTGAATTTGTTGGTGTTTTTCAATGTTGAAGTTGTTGTTGAATTTGTCGGTGTTTTTCAATGTTGAGGTTGTTGTTGTTTTTCAATGTTGAGGTTGTTGTTGAATTTGTTGGTGTTTTTCAATGTTGAGTTTGTTGTTGTTTTTCAATGTTGAGGTTGTTGTTGAATATGTTTGTGTTTTTCAATGCTGAGGTTGTTGTTGTTTTTCAATGTTGAGTTTGTTGTTGAATTTGTTGGTGTTTTTCAATGTCGAGGTTGTTGCTGTTTTTCAATGTTGAGGTTGTTGAATTTGTTGGTGTTTTTCAATCTTGAGTTTGTTGTTGAATTTGTTGGTGTTTTTCAATGTTGAGGTTGTTGTTGAATTTGTTGGTGTTTTTCAATGTTGAGGTTGTTGTTGTTTTTAAATGTTGAGGTTGTTGTTGAATTCGTTGGTGTTTTTTCAATTTTGAGGTTGTTGGTGTTTTTCAATGTTGAGGTTGTTGTTGAATTTGATGGTGTTTTTCAATGTCGAGGTTGTTGTTGAATTTGTTGTTGTTTTTCAATGTTGAAGTTGTTGTTGAATTTGTTTTTCTTTTTCAATTTCGAGGTTGTTGTTGAATTTGTTGGTGTTTTTCAATGTTGAAGTTTTTGTTGAATTTGTTGGTCTTTTTCAATGTTGAGGTTGTTGTTGTTTTTCAATGTTGAGGTTGTTGTTGAATTTGTTGGTGTTTTTCAATGTTGAGGTTGTTGTTGTTTTTCAATGTTGAGGTTGTTGTTGAATTTGTTGGTGTTTTTCAATGTTGAGGTTGTTGTTGAATTTGTCGGTGTTTTTCAATGTTGAGGTTGTTCTTGTTTTTCAATGTTGAGGTTGTTGTTGAATTTGTTGGTGTTTTTCAATGTTGCGGTTGTTGTTGTTTTTCAATGTTGAGGTTGTTGTTGAATTTGTCGGTGTTTTTCAATGTTGAGGTTGTTGTTGTTTTTCAATGTTGAGGTTGTTGTTGAATTTGTTGGTGTTTTTCAATGTTGAAGTTGTTGTTGAATTTGTTGGTGTTTTTCAATGTTGAGGTTGTTGTTGTTTTTCAATGTTGAGGTTGTTGTTGAATTTGTTGGTGTTTTTCAATGTTGAGTTTGTTGTTGTTTTTCAATGTTGAGGTTGTTGTTGAATATGTTTGTGTTTTTCAATGTTGAGGTTGTTGTTGTTTTTCAATGTTGAGTTTGTTGTTGAATTTGTTGGTGTTTTTCAATGTTGAGGTTGTTGGTGTTTTTCAATGTTGAGGGTGTTGTTGAATTTATGGTGTTTTTCAATGTTGAGGTTGTTGTTGAATTTGTTGGTGTTTTTCAATGTTGAGGTTGTTGTTGTTTTTCAATGTTGATGTTGTTGTTGAATTTGTTGGTGTTTTTCAATGTTGAGGTTGTTGTTGTTTTTCAATGTTGAGGTTGTTGTTGAATTTGTTGGTGTTTTTCAATGTTGAGGTTGTTGTTGTTTTTCAATGTTGAGGTTGTTGTTGAATTTGTTGGTGTTTTTCAATGCTGAGGTTGTTGGTGTTTTTCAATGTTGAGGTTGTTGTTGAATTTGTTGGTGTTTTTCAATGTTGAGGTTGTTGTTGAATTTGTTGGTGTTTTTGAATGTTGAGGTTGTTGTTGTTTTTCAATGTTGAGGTTGTTGTTGTTTTTCAATGCTGAGGTTGTTGTTGAATTTGTTGGTGGTTTTCAATGTTGAGGTTGTTGTTGAATTTGTTGGTGTTTTTCAATGTTGAGGTTGTTGTTGTTATTCAATTTTGAGGTTGTTGTTGAATTTGTTGGTGTTTTTCAATGTTGAGGTTGTTGTTGTTTTTCAATGTTGAGCTTGTTGTTGAATTTGTTGGTGTTTTTCAATGTTGAGGTTGTTGTTGAATTTGTTGGTGTTTTTCAATGTTGAGGATGTTGTTGTTTTTCAATGTTGAGGTTGTTGTTGAATTTGTTGGTGTTTTTCAATGTTGAGGTTGTTGTTGTTTTTCAATGTTGAGGTTGTTGTTGAATTTGTTGGTGTTTTTCAATGTTGAAGTTGTTGTTGAATTTGTTGGTGTTTTTCAATGTTGAGGTTGTTGTTGTTTTTCAATGTTGAGGTTGTTGTTGAATTTGTTGTTGTTTTTCAATGTTGAGTTTGTTGTTGTTTTTCAATGTTGAGGTTGTTGTTGAATTTGTTGGTGTTTTTCAATGTTGAGGTTGTTGGTGTTTTTCAAAGTTGAGGTTGTTGTTGAATTTGTTGGTGTTTTTCAAAGTCGAGGTTGTTGCTGTTTTTCAATGTTGAGGTTGTTGAATTTCTTGGTGTTTTTCAATCTTGAGTTTGTTGTTGAATTTGTTGGTGTTTTTCAATGTTGAGGTTGTTGTTGAATTTGTTGGTGTTTTTCAATGTTGAGGTTGTTTTTTTTTAAATGTTGAGGTTGTTGTTGAATTTGTTGGTGTTTTTTCAATTTTGAGGTTGTTGGTGTTTTTCAATGTTGAGGTTGTTGTTGAATTTGATGGTGTTTTTCAATGTCGAGGTTGTTGTTGAATTTGTTGTTGTTTTTCAATGTTGAAGTTGTTGTTGAATTTGTTGGTCTTTTTCAATTTCGAGGTTGTTGTTGAATTTGTTGGTGTTTTTCAATGTTGAAGTTTTTGTTGAATTTGTTGGTGTTTTTCAATGTTGAGGTTGTTGTTGTTTTTCAATGTTGAGGTCGTTGTTGAATTTGTTGGTGTTTTTCAATGTTGAGGTTGTTGTTGTTTTTCAATGTTGAGGTTGTTGTTGAATTTGTTGGTGTTTTTCAATGTTGAGGTTGTTGTTGAATTTGTTGGTGTTTTTCAATGTTGAGGTTGTTCTTGTTTTTCAATGTTGAGGTTGTTGTTGAATTTGTTGGTGTTTTTCAATGTTGCGGTTGTTCTTGTTTTTCAATGTTGAGGTTGTTGTTGAATTTGTCGGTGTTTTTCAATGTTGAGGTTGTTGTTGTTTTTCAATGTTGAGGTTGTTGTTGAATTTGTTGGTGTTTTTCAATGTAGAAGTTGTTGTTGAATTTGTTGGTGTTTTTCAATGTTGAGGTTGTTGTTGTTTTTCAATGTTGAGGTTGTTGTTGAATTTGTTGGTGTTTTTCAATGTTGAGTTTGTTGTTGTTTTTCAATGTTGAGGTTGTTGTTGAATATGTTTGTGTTTTTCAATGTTGAGGTTGTTGTTGTTTTTCAATGTTGAGTTTGTTGTTGAATTTGTTGGTGTTTTTCAATGTTGAGGTTGTTGGTGTTTTTCAATGTTGAGGTTGTTGTTGAATTTATGGTGTTTTTCAATGTTGAGGTTGTTGTTGAATTTGTTGGTGTTTTTCAATGTTGAGGTTGTTGTTGTTTTTCAATGTTGAGGTTGTTGTTGAATTTGTTGGTGTTTTTCAATGTTGAGGTTGTTGTTGAATTTGTTGGTGTTTTTCAATGTTGAGGTTGTTCTTGTTTTTCAATGTTGAGGTTGTTGTTGAATTTGTTGGTGTTTTTCAATGTTGCGGTTGTTGTTGTTTTTCAATGTTGAGGTTGTTGTTGAATTTGTCGGTGTTTTTCAATGTTGAGGTTGTTGTTGTTTTTCAATGTTGAGGTTGTTGTTGAATTTGTTGGTGTTTTTCAATGTTGAAGTTGTTGTTGAATTTGTCGGTGTTTTTCAATGTTGAGGTTGTTGTTGTTTTTCAATGTTGAGGTTGTTGTTGAATTTGTTGGTGTTTTTCAATGTTGAGTTTGTTGTTGTTTTTCAATGTTGAGGTTGTTGTTGAATATGTTTGTGTTTTTCAATGCTGAGGTTGTTGTTGTTTTTCAATGTTGAGTTTGTTGTTGAATTTGTTGGTGTTTTTCAATGTCGAGGTTGTTGCTGTTTTTCAATGTTGAGGTTGTTGAATTTGTTGGTGTTTTTCAATCTTGAGTTTGTTGTTGAATTTGTTGGTGTTTTTCAATGTTGAGGTTGTTGTTGAATTTGTTGGTGTTTTTCAATGTTGAGGTTGTTGTTGTTTTTAAATGTTGAGGTTGTTGTTGAATTCGTTGGTGTTTTTTCAATTTTGAGGTTGTTGGTGTTTTTCAATGTTGAGGTTGTTGTTGAATTTGATGGTGTTTTTCAATGTCGAGGTTGTTGTTGAATTTGTTGTTGTTTTTCAATGTTGAAGTTGTTGTTGAATTTGTTTTTCTTTTTCAATTTCGAGGTTGTTGTTGAATTTGTTGGTGTTTTTCAATGTTGAAGTTTTTGTTGAATTTGTTGGTCTTTTTCAATGTTGAGGTTGTTGTTGTTTTTCAATGTTGAGGTTGTTGTTGAATTTGTTGGTGTTTTTCAATGTTGAGGTTGTTGTTGTTTTTCAATGTTGAGGTTGTTGTTGAATTTGTTGGTGTTTTTCAATGTTGAGGTTGTTGTTGAATTTGTCGGTGTTTTTCAATGTTGAGGTTGTTCTTGTTTTTCAATGTTGAGGTTGTTGTTGAATTTGTTGGTGTTTTTCAATGTTGCGGTTGTTGTTGTTTTTCAATGTTGAGGTTGTTGTTGAATTTGTCGGTGTTTTTCAATGTTGAGGTTGTTGTTGTTTTTCAATGTTGAGGTTGTTGTTGAATTTGTTGGTGTTTTTCAATGTTGAAGTTGTTGTTGAATTTGTTGGTGTTTTTCAATGTTGAGGTTGTTGTTGTTTTTCAATGTTGAGGTTGTTGTTGAATTTGTTGGTGTTTTTCAATGTTGAGTTTGTTGTTGTTTTTCAATGTTGAGGTTGTTGTTGAATATGTTTGTGTTTTTCAATGTTGAGGTTGTTGTTGTTTTTCAATGTTGAGTTTGTTGTTGAATTTGTTGGTGTTTTTCAATGTTGAGGTTGTTGGTGTTTTTCAATGTTGAGGGTGTTGTTGAATTTATGGTGTTTTTCAATGTTGAGGTTGTTGTTGAATTTGTTGGTGTTTTTCAATGTTGAGGTTGTTGTTGTTTTTCAATGTTGATGTTGTTGTTGAATTTGTTGGTGTTTTTCAATGTTGAGGTTGTTGTTGTTTTTCAATGTTGAGGTTGTTGTTGAATTTGTTGGTGTTTTTCAATGTTGAGGTTGTTGTTGTTTTTCAATGTTGAGGTTGTTGTTGAATTTGTTGGTGTTTTTCAATGCTGAGGTTGTTGGTGTTTTTCAATGTTGAGGTTGTTGTTGAATTTGTTGGTGTTTTTCAATGTTGAGGTTGTTGTTGAATTTGTTGGTGTTTTTCAATGTTGAGGTTGTTGTTGTTTTTCAATGTTGAGGTTGTTGTTGTTTTTCAATGCTGAGGTTGTTGTTGAATTTGTTGGTGGTTTTCAATGTTGAGGTTGTTGTTGAATTTGTTGGTGTTTTTCAATGTTGAGGTTGTTGTTGTTATTCAATTTTGAGGTTGTTGTTGAATTTGTTGGTGTTTTTCAATGTTGAGGTTGTTGTTGTTTTTCAATGTTGAGCTTGTTGTTGAATTTGTTGGTGTTTTTCAATGTTGAGGTTGTTGTTGAATTTGTTGGTGTTTTTCAATGTTGAGGTTGTTGTTGTTTTTCAATGTTGAGGTTGTGGTTGAGTTTGTTGGTGTTTTTCAATGTTGAGGTTGTTGTTGAATTTGTTGGTGTTTTTCAATCTTGAGGTTGTTGTTGAATTTGTTGGTGTTTTTCAATGTTGAGGTTGTTGTTGTTTTTAAATGTTGAGGTTGTTGTTGAATTTGTTGGTGTTTTTTCAATTTTGAGTTTGTTGGTGTTTTTCAATGTTGATGTTGTTGTTGAATTTGATGGTGTTTTTCAATGTCGAGGTTGTTGTTGAATTTGTTGGTATTTTTCAATGTTGAAGTTGTTGTTGAATTTGTTGGTGTTTTTCTATTTCGAGGTTGTTGTTGAAATTGTTGGTGTTTTTCAATGTTGAAGTTTTTGTTGAATGTGTTGGTGTTTTTCAATGTTGAGGTTGTTGTTGTTTTTCAATGTTGAGGTTGTTGTTGAATTTGTTGGTGTTTTTCAACGTTGAGGTTGTTGTTCTTTTTCAATGCTGAGGTTGTTGTTGAATTTGTTGTTGTTTTTCAATGTTGAGGTTGTTGTTGAATTTGTTGTTGTTTTTCAATGTTGAGGTTGTTGTTGAATTTGTTGGTGTTTTTCAATGTTGAGGTTGTGGTTGTTTTTCAATGTTGAGGTTGTTGTTGAATTTGTTGGTGTTTTTCAATGTTGAAGTTGTTGTTGAATTTGTTGGTGTTTTTCAATGTTGAGGTTGTTGTTGTTTTTCAATGTTGAGGTTGTTGTTGAATTTGTTGGTGTTTTTCAATGTTGAGTTTGTTGTTGTTTTTCAATGTTGAGGTTGTTGTTGAATTTGTTGGTGTTTTTCAATGTTGAGTTTGTTGTTGAATTTGTTGGTGTTTTTCAATGTTGAGGCTGTTGGTGTTTTTCAATGTTGAGGTTGTTGTTGAATTTATGCTGTTTTTCAATGTTGAGGTTGTTGTTGAATTTGTTGGTGTTTTTCAATGTTGAGGTTGTTGTTGAATTTGTTGTTGTTTTTCAATGTTGAGTTTGATGTTGAATTTGTTGGTGTTTTTCAATGTTGAGGCTGTTGGTGTTTTTCAATGTTGAGGTTGTTATTGAATTTATGCTGTTTTTCAATGTTGAGGTTGTTGTTGAATTTGTTGGTGTTTTTCAATGTTGAGGTTGTTGTTGTTTTTCAATGTTGAGGTTGTTGTTGAATTTGTTCGTGTTTTTCAATGTTGAGGTTGTTGTTTTTCAATGTTGAGGTTGTTGTTGAATTTGTTGGTGTTTTTCAATGTTGAGGTTGTTGTTGTTTTTCAATGTTGAGGTTGTAGTTGAATTTGTTGGTGTTTTTCAATGTTGAGGTTGTTGGTGTTTTTCAATGTTGAGGTTGTTGTTGAATTTGTTCGTGTTTTTCAATGTTGAGGTTGTTGTTGAATTTGTTCGTGTTTTTCAATGTTGAGGTTGTTGTTGTTTTTCAATGTTGAGGTTGTTGTTGAATTTGTTGGTGTTTTTCAATGTTGAGGTTGTTGTTGTTTTTCAATGTTGAGGTTGTTGTTGAATTTGTTGGTGTTTTTCAATGTTGAAGTTGTTGTTGAATTTGTTGGTGTTTTTCAATGTTGAGGTTGTTGTTGTTTTTCAATGTTGAGGTTGTTGTTGAATTTGTTGTTGTTTTTCAATGTTGAGTTTGTTGTTGTTTTTCAATGTTGAGGTTGTTGTTGAATTTGTTGGTGTTTTTCAATGTTGAGGTTGTTGGTGTTTTTCAAAGTTGAGGTTGTTGTTGAATTTGTTGGTGTTTTTCAATGTCGAGGTTGTTGCTGTTTTTCAATGTTGAGGTTGTTGAATTTGTTGGTGTTTTTCAATCTTGAGTTTGTTGTTGAATTTGTTGGTGTTTTTCAATGTTGAGGTTGTTGTTGAATTTGTTGGTGTTTTTCAATGTTGAGGTTGTTGTTGTTTTTAAATGTTGAGGTTGTTGTTGAATTTGTTGGTGTTTTTTCAATTTTGAGGTTGTTGGTGTTTTTCAATGTTGAGGTTGTTGTTGAATTTGATGGTGTTTTTCAATGTCGAGGTTGTTGTTGAATTTGTTGTTGTTTTTCAATGTTGAAGTTGTTGTTGAATTTGTTGGTCTTTTTCAATTTCGAGGTTGTTGTTGAATTTGTTGGTGTTTTTCAATGTTGAAGTTTTTGTTGAATTTGTTGGTGTTTTTCAATGTTGAGGTTGTTGTTGTTTTTCAATGTTGAGGTTGTTGTTGAATTTGTTGGTGTTTTTCAATGTTGAGGTTGTTGTTGTTTTTCAATGTTGAGGTTGTTGTTGAATTTGTTGGTGTTTTTCAATGTTGAGGTTGTTGTTGAATTTGTTGGTGTTTTTCAATGTTGAGGTTGTTCTTGTTTTTCAATGTTGAGGTTGTTGTTGAATTTGTTGTTGTTTTTCAATGTTGAGGTTGTTGTTGAATTTGTCGGTGTTTTTCAATGTTGAGGTTGTTGTTGTTTTTCAATGTTGAGGTTGTTGTTGAATTTGTTGGTGTTTTTCAATGTTGAAGTTGTTGTTGAATTTGTTGGTGTTTTTCAATGTTGAGGTTGTTGTTGTTTTTCAATGTTGAGGTTGTTGTTGAATTTGTTGGTGTTTTTCAATGTTGAGTTTGTTGTTGTTTTTCAATGTTGAGGTTGTTGTTGAATATGTTTGTGTTTTTCAATGTTGAGGTTGTTGTTGTTTTTCAATGTTGAGTTTGTTGTTGAATTTGTTGGTGTTTTTCAATGTTGAGGTTGTTGTTGTTTTTCAATGTTGAGGTTGTTGTTGAAATTGTTGGTGTTTTTCAATGTTGAGGTTGTTGTTGTTTTTCAATGTTGAGGTTGTTGTTGAATTTGTTGGTGTTTTTCAATGTTGAGGTTGTTGTTGTTTTTCAATGTTGAGGTTGTTGTTGAATTTGTTGGTGTTTTTCAATGTTGAGGTTGTTGGTGTTTTTCAATGTTGAGGTTGTTGTTGAATTTGTTGGTGTTTTTCAATGTTGAGGTTGTTGTTGAATTTGTTGGTGTTTTTCAATGTTGAGGTTGTTGTTGTTTTTCAATGTTGAGGTTGTTGTTGTTTTTCAATGCTGAGGTTGTTGTTGAATTTGTTGGTGGTTTTCAATGTTGAGGTTGTTGTTGAATTTGTTGGTGTTTTTCAATGTTGAGGTTGTTGTTGTTATTCAATTTTGAGGTTGTTGTTGAATTTGTTGGTGTTTTTCAATGTTGAGGTTGTTGTTGTTTTTCAATGTTGAGCTTGTTGTTGAATTTGTTGGTGTTTTTCAATGTTGAGGTTGTTGTTGAATTTGTTGGTGTTTTTCAATGTTGAGGTTGTTGTTGTTTTTCAATGTTGAGGTTGTGGTTGAGTTTGTTGGTGTTTTTCAATGTTGAGGTTGTTGTTGAATTTGTTGGTGTTTTTCAATCTTGAGGTTGTTGTTGAATTTGTTGGTGTTTTTCAATGTTGAGGTTGTTGTTGTTTTTAAATGTTGAGTTGTTGTTGAATTTGTTGGTGTTTTTTCAATTTTGAGGTTGTTGGTGTTTTTCAATGTTGATGTTGTTGTTGAATTTGATGGTGTTTTTCAATGTCGAGGTTGTTGTTGAATTTGTTGGTATTTTTCAATGTTGAAGTTGTTGTTGAATTTGTTGGTGTTTTTCTATTTCGAGGTTGTTGTTGAAATTGTTGGTGTTTTTCAATGTTGAAGTTTTTGTTGAATTTGTTGGTGTTTTTCAGTGTTGAGGTTGTTGTTGTTTTTCAATGTTGAGGTTGTTGTTGAATTTGTTGGTGTTTTTCCACGTTGAGGTTGTTGTTCTTTTTCAATGCTGAGGTTGTTGTTGAATTTGTTGTTGTTTTTCAATGTTGAGGTTGTTGTTGAATTTGTTGGTGTTTTTCAATGTTGAGGTTGTTGTTGTTTTTCAATGTTTAGGTTGTTGTTGAATTTGTTGGTGTTTTTCAATGTTGAGGTTGTTGTTGTTTTTCAATGTTGAGGTTGTTGTTGAATTTGTTGGTGTTTTTCAATGTTGAAGTTGTTGTTGAATTTGTTGGTGTTTTTCAATGTTGAGGTTGTTGCTGTTTTTCAATGTTGAGGTTGTTGTTGAATTTGTTGGTGTTTTTCAATGTTGAATTTGTTGTTGTTTTTCAATGTTGAGGTTGTTGTTGAATTTGTTGGTGTTTTTCAATGTTGAGTTTGTTGTTGAATTTGTTGGTGTTTTTCAATGTTGAGGCTGTTGGTGTTTTTCAATGTTGAGGTTGTTGTTGAATTTATGCTGTTTTTCAATGTTGAGGTTGTTGTTGAATTTGTTGGTGTTTTTCAATGTTGAGGTTGTTGTTGAATTTGTTGTTGTTTTTCAATGTTGAGTTTGTTGTTGAATTTGTTGGTGTTTTTCAATGTTGAGGCTGTTGGTGTTTTTCAATGTTGAGGTTGTTGTTGAATTTATGCTGTTTTTCAATGTTGAGGTTGTTGTTGAATTTGTTGGTGTTTTTCAATGTTGAGGTTGTTGTTGTTTTTCAATGTTGAGGTTGTTGTTGAATTTGTTGGTGTTTTTCAATGTTGAGGTTGTTGTTTTTCAATGTTGAGGTTGTTGTTGAATTTGTTGGTGTTTTTCAATGTTGAGGTTGTTGTTGTTTTTCAATGTTGAGGTTGTTGTTGAATTTGTTGGTGTTTTTCAATGTTGAGGTTGTTGGTGTTTTTCAATGTTGAGGTTGTTGTTGAATTTGTTCGTGTTTTTCAATGTTGAGGTTGTTGTTGAATTTGTTCGTGTTTTTCAATTTTGAGGTTGTTGTTGTTTTTCAATGTTGAGGTTGTTGTTGAATTTGTTGGTGTTTTTCAATGTTGAGGTTGTTGTTGTTTTTCAATGTTGAGGTTGTTGTTGAATTTGTTGGTGTTTTTCAATGTTGAAGTTGTTGTTGAATTTGTTGGTGTTTTTCAATGTTGAGGATGTTGTTGTTTTTCAATGTTGAGGTAGTTGTTGAATTTGTTGTTGTTTTTCAATGTTGAGTTTGTTGTTGTTTTTCAATGTTGAGGTTGTTGTTGAATTTGTTGGTGTTTTTCAATGTTGAGGTTGTTGGTGTTTTTCAAAGTTCAGGTTGTTGTTGAATTTGTTGGTGTTTTTCAATGTTGAGGTTGTTGTTGAATTTGTTGGTGTTTTTCAATGTTGAGGTTGTTGTTGTTTTTCAATGTTGAGGTTGTTGTTGAGTTTGTTGGTGTTTTTCAATGTTGAGGTTGTTGTTGAATTTGTTGGTGTTTTTTCAATTTTGAGGTTGTTGGTGTTTTTCAATGTTGATGTTGTTGTTGAATTTGATGGTGTTTTTCAATGTCGAGGTTGTTGTTGAATTTGTAGGTATTTTTCAATGTTGAAGTTGTTGTTGAATTTGTTGGTGTTTTTCTATTTCGAGGTTGTTGTTGAAATTGTTGTTGTTTTTCAATGTTGAGGTTGTTGTTGTTTTTCAGTGTTGAGGTTGTTGTTGAATTTGTTGGTGTTTTTCAACGTTGAGGTTGTTGTTCTTTTTCAATGCTGAGGTTGTTGTTGAATTTGTTGTTGTTTTTCAATGTTGAGGTTGTTGTTGAATTTGTTGGTGTTTTTCAATGTTGAGGTTGTTGTTGTTTTTCAATGTTGAGGTTGTTGTTGAATTTGTTGGTGTTTTTCAATGTTGAAGTTGTTGTTGTTTTTCAATGTTGAGGTTGTTGTTGAATTTGTTGGTGTTTTTCAATGTTGAAGTTGTTGTTGAATTTGTTGGTGTTTTTCAATGTTGAGGTTGTTGTTGTTTTTCAATGTTGAGGTTGTTGTTGAATTTGTTGGTGTTTTTCAATGTTGAGGTTGTTGGTGTTTTTCAATGTTGAGGTTGTTGTTGAAATTGTTGGTGTTTTTCAATGTTGAAGTTTTTGTTGAATTTGTTGGTGTTTTTCAATGTTGAGGTTGTTGTTGTTTTTCAATGTTGAGGTTGTTGTTGAATTTGTTGGTGTTTTTCAACGTTGAGGTTGTTGTTCTTTTTCAATGCTGATGTTGTTGTTGAATTTGTTGTTGTTTTTCAATGTTGAGGTTGTTGTTGAATTTGTTGGTGTTTTTCAATGTTGAGGTTGTTGTTGTTTTTCAATGTTGAGGTTGTTGTTGAATTTGTTGGTGTTTTTCAATGTTGAGGTTGTTGTTGTTTTTCAATGTTGAGGTTGTTGTTGAATTTGTTGGTGTTTTTCAATGTTGAAGTTGTTGTTGAATTTGTTGGTGTTTTTCAATGTTGAGGTTGTTGTTGTTTTTCAATGTTGAGGTTGTTGTTGAATTTGTTGGTGTTTTTCAATGTTGAGGTTGTTGGTGTTTTTCAATGTTGAGGTTGTTGTTGAATTTGTTGGTGTTTTTCAATGTTGAGGTTGTTGTTGAATTTGTTGGTGCTTTTCAATGTTGAGGTTATTGTTCTTTTTCAATGTTGAGGTTGTTGTTGAGTTTGTTGGTGTTTTTCAATGTTGAGGTTGTTGTTGAATTTGTTGGTGTTTTTCAATGTTGAGGTTGTTGTTGTTTTTAAATGTTGAGGTTGTTGTTGAATTCGTTGGTGTTTTTTCAATTTTGAGGTTGTTGGTGTTTTTCAATGTTGAGGTTGTTGTTGAATTTGATGGTGTTTTTCAATGTCGAGGTTGTTGTTGAATTTGTTGTTGTTTTTCAATGTTGAAGTTGTTGTTGAATTTGTTTTTCTTTTTCAATTTCGAGGTTGTTGTTGAATTTGTTGGTGTTTTTCAATGTTGAAGTTTTTGTTGAATTTGTTGGTGTTTTTCAATGTTGAGGTTGTTGTTGTTTTTCAATGTTGAGGTTGTTGTTGAATTTGTTGGTGTTTTTCAATGTTGAGGTTGTTGTTGTTTTTCAATGTTGAGGTTGTTGTTGAATTTGTTGGTGTTTTTCAATGTTGAGGTTGTTGTTGAATTTGTCGGTGTTTTTCAATGTTGAGGTTGTTCTTGTTTTTCAATGTTGAGGTTGTTGTTGAATTTGTTGGTGTTTTTCAATGTTGCGGTTGTTGTTGTTTTTCAATGTTGAGGTTGTTGTTGAATTTGTCGGTGTTTTTCAATGTTGAGGTTGTTGTTGTTTTTCAATGTTGAGGTTGTTGTTGAATTTGTTGGTGTTTTTCAATGTTGAAGTTGTTGTTGAATTTGTTGGTGTTTTTCAATGTTGAGGTTGTTGTTGTTTTTCAATGTTGAGGTTGTTGTTGAATTTGTTGGTGTTTTTCAATGTTGAGTTTGTTGTTGTTTTTCAATGTTGAGGTTGTTGTTGAATATGTTTGTGTTTTTCAATGTTGAGGTTGTTGTTGTTTTTCAATGTTGAGTTTGTTGTTGAATTTGTTGGTGTTTTTCAATGTTGAGGTTGTTGGTGTTTTTCAATGTTGAGGGTGTTGTTGAATTTATGGTGTTTTTCAATGTTGAGGTTGCTGTTGAATTTGTTGGTGTTTTTCAATGTTGAGGTTGTTGTTGTTTTTCAATGTTGATGTTGTTGTTGAATTTGTTGGTGTTTTTCAATGTTGAGATTGTTGTTGTTTTTCAATGTTGAGGTTGTTGTTGAATTTGTTGGTGTTTTTCAATGTTGAGGTTGTTGTTGTTTTTCAATGTTGAGGTTGTTGTTGAATTTGTTGGTGTTTTTCAATGCTGAGGTTGTTGGTGTTTTTCAATGTTGAGGTTGTTGTTGAATTTGTTGGTGTTTTTCAATGTTGAGGTTGTTGTTGAATTTGTTGGTGTTTTTCAATGTTGAGGTTGTTGTTGTTTTTCAATGTTGAGGTTGTTGTTGTTTTTCAATGCTGAGGTTGTTGTTGAATTTGTTGGTGGTTTTCAATGTTGAGGTTGTTGTTGAATTTGTTGGTGTTTTTCAATGTTGAGGTTGTTGTTGTTATTCAATTTTGAGGTTGTTGTTGAATTTGTTGGTGTTTTTCAATGTTGAGGTTGTTGTTGTTTTTCAATGTTGAGCTTGTTGTTGAATTTGTTGGTGTTTTTCAATGTTGAGGTTGTTGTTGAATTTGTTGGTGTTTTTCAATGTTGAGGTTGTTGTTGTTTTTCAATGTTGAGGTTGTGGTTGAGTTTGTTGGTGTTTTTCAATGTTGAGGTTGTTGTTGAATTTGTTGTTGTTTTTCAATGTTGAGGTTGTTGTTGAATTTGTTGTTGTTTTTCAATGTTGAGGTTGTTGTTGAATTTGTTGGTGTTTTTCAATGTTGAGGTTGTGGTTGTTTTTCAATGTTGAGGTTGTTGTTGAATTTGTTGGTGTTTTTCAATGTTGAAGTTGTTGTTGAATTTGTTGGTGTTTTTCAATGTTGAGGTTGTTGTTGTTTTTCAATGTTGAGGTTGTTGTTGAATTTGTTGGTGTTTTTCAATGTTGAGTTTGTTGTTGTTTTTCAATGTTGAGGTTGTTGTTGAATTTGTTGGTGTTTTTCAATGTTGAGTTTGTTGTTGAATTTGTTGGTGTTTTTCAATGTTGAGGCTGTTGGTGTTTTTCAATGTTGAGGTTGTTGTTGAATTTATGCTGTTTTTCAATGTTGAGGTTGTTGTTGAATTTGTTGGTGTTTTTCAATGTTGAGGTTGTTGTTGAATTTGTTGTTGTTTTTCAATGTTGAGTTTGATGTTGAATTTGTTGGTGTTTTTCAATGTTGAGGCTGTTGGTGTTTTTCAATGTTGAGGTTGTTATTGAATTTATGCTGTTTTTCAATGTTGAGGTTGTTGTTGAATTTGTTGGTGTTTTTCAATGTTGAGGTTGTTGTTGTTTTTCAATGTTGAGGTTGTTGTTGAATTTGTTGGTGTTTTTCAATGTTGAGGTTGTTGTTTTTCAATGTTGAGGTTGTTGTTGAATTTGTTGGTGTTTTTCAATGTTGAGGTTGTTGTTGTTTTTCAATGTTGAGGTTGTAGTTGAATTTGTTGGTGTTTTTCAATGTTGAGGTTGTTGGTGTTTTTCAATGTTGAGGTTGTTGTTGAATTTGTTCGTGTTTTTCAATGTTGAGGTTGTTGTTGAATTTGTTCGTGTTTTTCAATGTTGAGGTTGTTGTTGTTTTTCAATGTTGAGGTTGTTGTTGAATTTGTTGGTGTTTTTCAATGTTGAGGTTGTTGTTGTTTTTCAATGTTGAGGTTGTTGTTGAATTTGTTGGTGTTTTTCAATGTTGAAGTTGTTGTTGAATTTGTTGGTGTTTTTCAATGTTGAGGTTGTTGTTGTTTTTCAATGTTGAGGTTGTTGTTGAATTTGTTGTTGTTTTTCAATGTTGAGTTTGTTGTTGTTTTTCAATGTTGAGGTTGTTGTTGAATTTGTTGGTGTTTTTCAATGTTGAGGTTGTTGGTGTTTTTCAAAGTTGAGGTTGTTGTTGAATTTGTTGGTGTTTTTCAATGTCGAGGTTGATGCTGTTTTTCAATGTTGAGGTTGTTGAATTTGTTGGTGTTTTTCAATCTTGAGTTTGTTGTTGAATTTGTTGGTGTTTTTCAATGTTGAGGTTGTTGTTGAATTTGTTGGTGTTTTTCAATGTTGAGGTTGTTGTTGTTTTTAAATGTTGAGGTTGTTGTTGAATTTGTTGGTGTTTTTTCAATTTTGAGGTTGTTGGTGTTTTTCAATGTTGAGGTTGTTGTTGAATTTGATGGTGTTTTTCAATGTTGAGGTTGTTGTTGAATTTGTTGTTGTTTTTCAATGTTGAAGTTGTTGTTGAATTTGTTGGTCTTTTTCAATTTCGAGGTTGTTGTTGAATTTGTTGGTGTTTTTCAATGTTGAAGTTTTTGTTGAATTTGTTGGTGTTTTTCAATGTTGAGGTTGTTGTTGTTTTTCAATGTTGAGGTTGTTGTTGAATTTGTTGGTGTTTTTCAATGTTGAGGTTGTTGTTGTTTTTCAATGTTGAGGTTGTTGTTGAATTTGTTGGTGTTTTTCAATGTTGAGGTTGTTGTTGAATTTGTTGGTGTTTTTCAATGTTGAGGTTGTTCTTGTTTTTCAATGTTGAGGTTGTTGTTGAATTTGTTGTTGTTTTTCAATGTTGAGGTTGTTGTTGAATTTGTCGGTGTTTTTCAATGTTGAGGTTGTTGTTGTTTTTCAATGTTGAGGTTGTTGTTGAATTTGTTGGTGTTTTTCAATGTTGAAGTTGTTGTTGAATTTGTTGGTGTTTTTCAATGTTGAGGTTGTTGTTGTTTTTCAATGTTGAGGTTGTTGTTGAATTTGTTGGTGTTTTTCAATGTTGAGTTTGTTGTTGTTTTTCAATGTTGAGGTTGTTGTTGAATATGTTTGAGTTTTTCAATGTTGAGGTTGTTGTTGTTTTTCAATGTTGAGTTTGTTGTTGAATTTGTTGGTGTTTTTCAATGTTGAGGTTGTTGTTGTTTTTCAATGTTGAGGTTGTTGTTGAAATTGTTGGTGTTTTTCAATGTTGAGGTTGTTGTTGTTTTTCAATGTTGAGGTTGTTGTTGAATTTGTTGGTGTTTTTCAATGTTGAGGTTGTTGTTGTTTTTCAATGTTGAGGTTGTTGTTGAATTTGTTGGTGTTTTTCAATGTTGAGGTTGTTGGTGTTTTTCAATGTTGAGGTTGTTGTTGAATTTGTTGGTGTTTTTCAATGTTGAGGTTGTTGTTGAATTTGTTGGTGTTTTTCAATGTTGAGGTTGTTGTTGTTTTTCAATGTTGAGGTTGTTGTTGTTTTTCAATGCTGAGGTTGTTGTTGAATTTGTTGGTGGTTTTCAATGTTGAGGTTGTTGTTGAATTTGTTGGTGTTTTTCAATGTTGAGGTTGTTGTTGTTATTCAATTTTGAGGTTGTTGTTGAATTTGTTGGTGTTTTTCAATGTTGAGGTTGTTGTTGATTTTCAATGTTGAGCTTGTTGTTGAATTTGTTGGTGTTTTTCAATGTTGAGGTTGTTGTTGAATTTGTTGGTGTTTTTCAATGTTGAGGTTGTTGTTGTTTTTCAATGTTGAGGTTGTGGTTGAGTTTGTTGGTGTTTTTCAATGTTGAGGTTGTTGTTGAATTTGTTGGTGTTTTTCAATCTTGAGGTTGTTGTTGAATTTGTTGGTGTTTTTCAATGTTGAGGTTGTTGTTGTTTTTAAATGTTGAGTTGTTGTTGAATTTGTTGGTGTTTTTTCAATTTTGAGGTTGTTGGTGTTTTTCAATGTTGATGTTGTTGTTGAATTTGATGGTGTTTTTCAATGTCGAGGTTGTTGTTGAATTTGTTGGTATTTTTCAATGTTGAAGTTGTTGTTGAATTTGTTGGTGTTTTTCTATTTCGAGGTTGTTGTTGAAATTGTTGGTGTTTTTCAATGTTGAAGTTTTTGTTGAATTTGTTGGTGTTTTTCAATGTTGAGGTTGTTGTTGTTTTTCAATGTTGAGGTTGTTGTTGAATTTGTTGGTGTTTTTCCACGTTGAGGTTGTTGTTCTTTTTCAATGCTGAGGTTGTTGTTGAATTTGTTGTTGTTTTTCAATGTTGAGGTTGTTGTTGAATTTGTTGGTGTTTTTCAATGTTGAGGTTGTTGTTGTTTTTCAATGTTTAGGTTGTTGTTGAATTTGTTGGTGTTTTTCAATGTTGAGGTTGTTGTTGTTTTTCAATGTTGAGGTTGTTGTTGAATTTGTTGGTGTTTTTCAATGTTGAAGTTGTTGTTGAATTTGTTGGTGTTTTTCAATGTTGAGGTTGTTGCTGTTTTTCAATGTTGAGGTTGTTGTTGAATTTGTTGGTGTTTTTCAATGTTGAATTTGTTGTTGTTTTTCAATGTTGAGGTTGTTGTTGCATTTGTTGGTGTTTTTCAATGTTGAGTTTGTTGTTGAATTTGTTGGTGTTTTTCAATGTTGAGGCTGTTGGTGTTTTTCAATGTTGAGGTTGTTGTTGAATTTATGCTGTTTTTCAATGTTGAGGTTGTTGTTGAATTTGTTGGTGTTTTTCAATGTTGAGGTTGTTGTTGAATTTGTTGTTGTTTTTCAATGTTGAGTTTGTTGTTGAATTTGTTGGTGTTTTTCAATGTTGAGGCTGTTGGTGTTTTTCAATGTTGAGGTTGTTGTTGAATTTATGCTGTTTTTCAATGTTGAGGTTGTTGTTGAATTTGTTGGTGTTTTTCAATGTTGAGGTTGTTGTTGTTTTTCAATGTTGAGGTTGTTGTTGAATTTGTTGGTGTTTTTCAATGTTGAGGTTGTTGTTTTTCAATGTTGAGGTTGTTGTTGAATTTGTTGGTGTTTTTCAATGTTGAGGTTGTTGTTGTTTTTCAATGTTGAGGTTGTTGTTGAATTTGTTGGTGTTTTTCAATGTTGAGGTTGTTGGTGTTTTTCAATGTTGAGGTTGTTGTTGAATTTGTTCGTGTTTTTCAATGTTGAGGTTGTTGTTGAATTTGTTCGTGTTTTTCAATTTTGAGGTTGTTGTTGTTTTTCAATGTTGAGGTTGTTGTTGAATTTGTTGGTGTTTTTCAATGTTGAGGTTGTTGTTGTTTTTCAATGTTGAGGTTGTTGTTGAATTTGTTGGTGTTTTTCAATGTTGAAGTTGTTGTTGAATTTGTTGGTGTTTTTCAATGTTGAGGTTGTTGTTGTTTTTCAATGTTGAGGTAGTTGTTGAATTTGTTGTTGTTTTTCAATGTTGAGTTTGTTGTTGTTTTTCAATGTTGAGGTTGTTGTTGAATTTGTTGGTGTTTTTCAATGTTGAGGTTGTTGGTGTTTTTCAAAGTTCAGGTTGTTGTTGAATTTGTTGGTGTTTTTCAATGTTGAGGTTGTTGTTGAATTTGTTGGTGTTTTTCAATGTTGAGGTTGTTGTTGTTTTTCAATGTTGAGGTTGTTGTTGAGTTTGTTGGTGTTTTTCAATGTTGAGGTTGTTGTTGAATTTGTTGGTGTTTTTTCAATTTTGAGGTTGTTGGTGTTTTTCAATGTTGATGTTGTTGTTGAATTTGATGGTGTTTTTCAATGTCGAGGTTGTTGTTGAATTTGTAGGTATTTTTCAATGTTGAAGTTGTTGTTGAATTTGTTGGTGTTTTTCTATTTCGAGGTTGTTGTTGAAATTGTTGTTGTTTTTCAATGTTGAGGTTGTTGTTGTTTTTCAGTGTTGAGGTTGTTGTTGAATTTGTTGGTGTTTTTCAACGTTGAGGTTGTTGTTCTTTTTCAATGCTGAGGTTGTTGTTGAATTTGTTGTTGTTTTTCAATGTTGAGGTTGTTGTTGAATTTGTTGGTGTTTTTCAATGTTGAGGTTGTTGTTGTTTTTCAATGTTGAGGTTGTTGTTGAATTTGTTGGTATTTTTCAATGTTGAGGTTGTTGTTGTTTTTCAATGTTGAGGTTGTTGTTGAATTTGTTGGTGTTTTTCAATGTTGAAGTTGTTGTTGAATTTGTTGGTGTTTTTCAATGTTGAGGTTGTTGTTGTTTTTCAATGTTGAGGTTGTTGTTGAATTTGTTGGTGTTTTTCAATGTTGAGGTTGTTGGTGTTTTTCAATGTTGAGGTTGTTGTTGAAATTGTTGGTGTTTTTCAATGTTGAAGTTTTTGTTGAATTTGTTGGTGTTTTTCAATGTTGAGGTTGTTGTTGTTTTTCAATGTTGAGGTTGTTGTTGAATTTGTTGGTGTTTTTCAACGTTGAGGTTGTTGTTCTTTTTCAATGCTGATGTTGTTGTTGAATTTGTTGTTGTTTTTCAATGTTGAGGTTGTTGTTGAATTTGTTGGTGTTTTTCAATGTTGAGGTTGTTGTTGTTTTTCAATGTTGAGGTTGTTGTTGAATTTGTTGGTGTTTTTCAATGTTGAGGTTGTTGTTGTTTTTCAATGTTGAGGTTGTTGTTGAATTTGTTGGTGTTTTTCAATGTTGAAGTTGTTGTTGAATTTGTTGGTGTTTTTCAATGTTGAGGTTGTTGTTGTTTTTCAATGTTGAGGTTGTTGTTGAATTTGTTGGTGTTTTTCAATGTTGAGGTTGTTGGTGTTTTTCAATGTTGAGGTTGTTGTTGAATTTGTTGGTGTTTTTCAATGTTGAGGTTGTTGTTGAATTTGTTGGTGCTTTTCAATGTTGAGGTTATTGTTCTTTTTCAATGTTGAGGTTGTTGTTGAGTTTGTTGGTGTTTTTCAATGTTGAGGTTGTTGTTGAATTTGTTGGTGTTTTTCAATGTTGAGGTTGTTGTTGTTTTTCATTGTTGAGGTTGTTGTTTACTTTGTTGGTGTTTTTCAATGTTGAGGTTGTTGTTGTTTTTCAATGTTGAGGTTGTTATTGAATTTGTTGTTGTTTTTCAATGTTGAGTTTGTTTTTGAATTTGTTGGTGTTTTTCAATGTTGAGGATGTTGTTGAAGTTGTTGGTGTTTTTCAATGTTGAGGTTGTTGTTGTTTTTCAATGTTGAGGTTGTTGTTGGGTTTGTTGGTGTTTTTCAATGTTGAGGTTGTTGTTGAATTTGTTGGTGTTTTTCAATGTTGAGGTTGTTGTTGAATTTGTTGGTGTTTTTCAATGTTGAGGTTGTTGTTGTTTTGAAATGTTGGGGTTGTTGTTGAATTTGTTGGTGCTTTCAATTTTGAGGATGTTGTTGTTTTTCAATGTTGAGGTTGTTGTTGAATTTGTTGGTGTTTTTCCATGATGAAGTTGTTGTTGTTTTTCAAAGTTGAGGTTGTTGTTGAATTTGTTGGTGTTTTTCAATGTCGGGGTTGTTGTTGAATTTGTTGGTGTTTTTCAATGTTGAATTTTTTGTTGAATTTGTTGGTGTTTTTCAATGTTGAGGTTGTTGTTTTTCAATGTTGAGGCTGTTGATGAATTTGTTGGCGTTTTTAAATGTTGAGGTTGCTGTTGAATTTGTTGGTGTTTTCAATGTTGAGGTTGTTGTTGAATTTGTTGGTGTTTTTAAATGTTGAGGTTGTTGTTGAAGTTGCTGGTGTTTTGCAATGTTGAGGTTGTTGTTGTTTTTCAATGTTGAGGTTGTTGTTGAATTTGTTGGTGTTTTTCAATGTTGAGGTTGTTGTTGTTTTTCAATGTTGAGGTTGTTGTTGTATTTGTTGATGTTTTTCAATTTCGAGGTTGTTGTTGTTTTTCAATGTTGAGGTTGTTGTTGAATTTGTTGGTGTTTTTAAATGTTGAGGTTTTTGTTGAATTTGTTGGTGTTTTTCAATGTTGAGGTTGTTGTTGTTTTTCAATGTTGAGGTTGTTGTTGAATTTGTTGGTGTTTTTCAATGTTGAGGTTGTTGTTGTTTTTCAATGTTGAGGTTGTTGTTGAATTTGTTGGTGTTTTTCAATGTTGAGGTTGTTGTTGTTTATCAATGCTGAGGTTGTTGTTGAATTTGTTGGTGTTTTTCAATGTTGAGGTTGTTGTTGAATTTGTTGGTGTTTTTCAATGTTGAGGTTGTTGTTGAATTTGTTGGTGTTTTTCAATGTTGAGGTTGTTGTTGAATTTGTTGGTGTTTTTCAATGTTGAGGTTGTTGTTGAATTTGTTGGTGTTTTTCAATGTTGAGGTTGTTGGTGTTTTTCAATGTTGAGGTTGTTGTTGAATTTGTTGGTGTTTTTCAATGTTTAGGTTGTTGTTTTTCAATGTTGAGGTTGTTGTTGAATTTGTTGGTGTTTTTCAATGTTGAGGTTGTTGTTGAATTTGTTGGTGTTTTTCAATGTTGCGTTTGTTGTTGTTTTTCAATGTTGAGGTTGTTGTTGAATTTGTTGGTGTTTTTCAATGTTGAGGTTGTTGTTGTTTTTCAATGTTGAGGTTGTTGTTGAATTTGTTGGTGTTTTTCAATGTTGAGGTTGTTGTTGTTATTCAATGTTGAGGATGTTGTTGAATTTGTTGGTGCTTTTCAATGTTGAGGTTGTTGTTGAATTTGTTGGTGTTTTTCAATGTTGAGGTTGTTGTTGTTTTTCAATGTTGAGGTTGTTGTTGAATTTGTTGGTGTTTTTCAATGTTGAGTTTGTTGTTGAATTTGTTGGTGTTTTTCAATGTTGAGGTTGTTGTTGAATTTGTTGGTGTTTTTCAATGTTGAGGTTGTTGTTGAATTTGTTGGTGTTTTTCAATGTTGAGGTTGTTGGTGTTTTTCAATGTTGAGGTTGTTGTTGAATTTGTTGGTGTTTTTCAATGTTCAGATTGTTGTTGTTTTTCAATGTTGAGGTTGTTGTTGAATTTGTTGGTGTTTTTAAATGTTGAGGTTGTTGTTGAATTTGTTGGTGTTTTTCAATGTTGAGGTTGTTGTTGTTTTTCAATGTTGAGGTTGTTGTTGAATTTGTTGGTGTTTTTCAATGTTGAGGTTATTGTTGTTTTTCAATGTTGAGGTTGTTGTTGAGTTTGTTGGTGTTTTTCAATGTTGAGGTTGTTGTTGAATTTGTTGGTGTTTTTCAATGTTGAGGTTGTTGTTGTTTTTCATTGT